>JANAVB010010123.1:0-273299 GCA_029216955.1 Iris pallida
TCTAACCAAATTTAGACTTGCCATTATTATTAATTAGTATTTATAATTAATGGGAATTTGTGAATGCATGGTTCTTAATTGTTTAACTAATTAGTTGTAAGTAATTTATTAATTATTAAATTATTAATTGTATTAATAATTTCAGAATATAAAAGTATAATAATAGTGCTTCATACTTATTATTGTATGATATTATTCATATTTATTAGTAATGATTAGCTAGTAGTAATGGTTGCATAATAATTATGATTAATTATCAATTAATGTATAGTTTAATTTGGTTAATTAGTAGTGAATTAGGGTTAATGTATTGTAGGATTATTCGTTTCTTGGAACTTGGACTCGATACCAGACTCGGACTTTCAGCTCTTGGACACAGGCAAGTACACCTTGCTTGACTTTACTATGCAGTATTACATTTGACCAGTTATTACAGTTGTGTGCACTCGTCACCATGTATGACTACCCTGTCAATAGTTAGTATAACTTGACAACATCTCAGACACGCATCACATATGAGTGAGTTGAGTGCAGAGATTTTGTGTGATGGCCATTAACATGTGATTTGAGTTGTAGCCAGTGGTTAGTTTACATTATATGTATTGCCGTTGCTATTATTTGTACGTGTATACGGTCCAGGGTATTCATTGGTGGGGAGAGTTACTAGTGGTGTATGAGAATTCTGTTTCAATGTACGCTGGATGCTCGTAGCCCTCGTTCTCAAACCGTAACGCTTGGTGGAGTTTCTTCTTCTCTCCCCCTATCAGTGCCACTAGAGATGTCTCAAAATGCATTTACACGTAGATGGTTAGAACACCTTTAATTATGTACTACGTATTTCCTGTCCTTGTTTGGTTAAGGAATTATTAGTAGCATTTTTATTTAGTTACTTTACTTTATGCTCAGTATTATCTTGCATGTCATATTTCCTGTGTATTGTTTGTCCCTCTAGGACCTGGTATCTTTTCCAGAGCTTGACGAGGATTCCTACCCGACTGATTACGGAGTAGCTGGATAGACGACGACCTTGAGGTGGAGCCACAGCCTGATCCTTTGGAGGCTAGCTTTATTTCTGAGTGGGTTCATTTCCTGTATTCAGTTATTTCCTACTTTCCATTTATTCATTCCAGATGTACTGTCAGTGTGTTTGGACTTTCTTTTGACATTATTGTGACTCTGGGGATCTCTTTACAGTTATCTATTATTTGTTTCATGGATGAGACTAGATTTACCTGCCTGTGTTGTAATATTATTAGTCTTACTTCAGCGTACTACGACTAGTCATAGTCCATTAAATTGGGTTAACTATGTCTGATCGTACAGCTGGCATGCCACGTGTTCCCGATCCGATTATTGGAATGGGGCGTGACACTTTGTGTCCTGTCGACGTGTCTAGACCTACCCCATGACCCTACCTAGCCATGTGCACGAGCACAAGGCTTCTCGTTGCACGTTGTGAAGCGCAATCGAGCGAGAACACCCTCTTCGACACGGGAAATCGGTTTTCCGACGCATTCTTTGGACAAGAAACGGATACGGTTTCGACTCCGAGTACCCGAGCACGTCCCACGTGTCAAGACCAAACCTATTTGCCAAATTTAGTGGGTAATTCTGAGTATTTTGCGTTTTGTGTCTTTTGTGAAAAATCGGGTTTTCATTGAATTGGAAATTTGGGATTTATATGATATTTTGATTTCTGAGTTTAATGGCGATAATTTCTGAGTATTGGTCCTTGGACACTGTTTGGGACTTGTGGGAATCAACTCTCGGGGTTGATTCATATTTTCTACCTATTTTTAGGCATATATGGTATTTTACCTATTAATGTATATAGATATATATTTATGTATATATATAAATAAATTCTTTAAATGCTGAACTTTGAAAATGTGGTTATGTGAGGGTCGAGGCTCTGATTTCAGACCTGGGAGCTTGCTTAGGATCGAAATTGACCTTCGTTGGTTTTATTTTGGTATATACTTATATTTCCATATAAGCATATATATATATATATATATATATATATATATATATATATATATATATATATATATATATATATATATATATATATATATAGATATATATATAGGTATTTTACTATTGATTGTAATATCTTATACATAGATAACTCATAGTCTCATATTATTCTGTTGCTCAGATTTAGACCCTCTACAAGCAGCCCCAACATCGTTGTTCACTCACAAACCATGTTTCCTTTCCTAATATATATATATGTTGTGTGTGTGTGTGTGTGTATATATATATATATATATATATATATATATATATATATAAAAATGTGATGAATGTATAAATATAGGTAATGTAATAATTCTTGTGATATGACTATGGAAGTGTTTGGACAGATTAGGTTCGTCGTTAGGAGCCTAGTTCGGTCGAATTGGCCGACAAGTTGACCAAGTTGACAAAAGTCAACTTTGGTCAAACTTGATCCAAATCGACTCAAACGAACTCCGAATGACCTAAATTTTGTGTATAACCTAAAAATTAGTAAACGGACTAGTTGACCAATGTTTGACCAGGTTTGACCACATGAGCAGGTTTGACCAGAGTTGACCAAGGGTTGACTTTGACCAAAAGGGACTAGAAGCATGTAGTCTTGCATTGTAGCTTTTTTTGATATTGTAGACTTGGTTGTGACATGTGTATACTTTAAATAGGTTTATATTGTCCCGGTTTAGCTACACTTCATCATCAGCAGTTCGGTTTGCCAGGCGAGTACATTCTCTGACCGTTTATTCTTGCTTGGATATTACTTGTTATGACTAGTTTACTTGTTGCTGTCACGATATATCACGGATTAGTACTATATGGATCTCTTCATGATGTTATCCCCTCGGATACATCGGGTATATGTGCTCATGTACTTTATCATGTGCATCGTCTACTCATTGTATTCGTACTTATTCATGTATACTCATGTGACATTCATGTACACTCATGATCATGTGAGCCTTCATGTATAACCCAGTGTGCATGTGGACTAGCTATCCATGTGACGTACTTTCATGTGCAATAACATAACCTGGACAGATCCTTGTGTACTGATTGGGACAGGGGGAGTATTTATTTGGTTATGTGATCTACCCTTTTATGTGCAAATCCAAACTAGATTTAAGTCATGTATAACCTAAGCCAGTTTACATAACCAGATGTGCTCTACATCATAGTTAGTTCAGTTTCTCTATTATATCATGTATATTATTTCCATATATCATGTTCTCTTTTTACAGTCTATTTCTTTATCAGCAGTTCATGTATTATTCTATAGCTTGTTTCATATTTTCTTTCATGTTATGAACTGTGTGAGAGATATGTATTCGTTCCTGTCCTGACTGGACCAGTTGAAATATTACAGATGATGAGGATTGCTGCGACACTTACTATGGAGCAGGCCTAGTTGACACGGTGACCTGGACCCTCAGCAGGATCCAGTAGTCGCTGAGGACTTGCCTTGATTAGATTAGACTTTATATTATCTTTTAGTTATGAGACTTTGTGGTTGTATTGAGACTTGTTATGGTGTGATTTTATACGGGATTTGTATTCATATATAACTCTCTGCTGTGATTATCTTTCCATTCTATCTTAGCTATTGTGATTGAGTAGTACCATTTATATTATTCTCCGTTCTGAGTATTTACTAGATTGTGTTAGATATTGGACCCAGGACAGTTTCTACGCCGACACTGCGGCGTAGGCTGGACGTACCCACGTCTCGTCCTTACACTGGGTGGGTCGTGACACGTTTTTAGTGGTGGCCCATACAGGTCGATCGCAAAGTTGATTTCGTAGTGGTACTCGAACTAGAGTATCACTATAGCCTGCAGTAGGATATGATATAAGTTAAGGTACTCAATCACATTAGGAAAACTCTTATCTAATTCTTCCTATTAATTGTCTTCTTTTGAAAATAAACTGTCCTCCTTTGATTTTTCCTTCATTCTCGGTAATTGCTTCTTTTTGATCTGTCTTCAGGATGGTTATGGAGACACGATCTCATCGCTCCGGTCCATGCAGGTCCAGATTCGCATTAGTACGATGTCGTAGTAGTACATCGACTTAGTTGTACTACTACGGCCTGCTATAGAGTATAAGAAGTAAGTGTTAGAATGAGAGGATACTCAATTACTGTTAGGATTCCTTGAGAGATTCCTGGGACGACCCTTGAGAATCTTATTTTAACTTCGATTGAAATCTTTTTTCCTAATTTGATTCACCATTACTCATTCGATTCACCCATTACTCCTTGTTATTGAATTTGATTTTGATGGATTCATTTTGAATTTTGAATCTTGATGTTAGTTGTTAACTTTGAGTTTGTATTTAAATATATTTATATTTATCTTTATTTTATTTTGGAATTTAGGGTATAACCTGATAACATACGATAAGGACAGTGAAAAGGTAAATGTCTACTTTAATTGTGGAGTTAGGATTTATCGCAGTCATACTGGCTAGCATGACAAGGATAGAGCCTAATTTAGATATACTTATCCTAGTTATGGAATTAGATTTCTTGCAGCCATACCGGTTGGCGAGGTAAGAATTCTAAATAACATGATTATAGGGTGTATACCTTAGTACAGACTCTATTGTTTATTGCAGCTATGCTTACTGGCGTGGCAAAATTCTAGCAACATGATTTCAGGAAGACGTGTATGGTTATCAGATTATATCTCAAAATTCGTTCATTCCTTTGAACAGATGAGCAAGAACAGGTTTTATCATTATTTCTTTCTTGCCATTATTTCTTGTATTCCCATTTTTTTATCTTAGTTAACTCTGTCCCAATTACATCAATCACCTATCTCGTATCAGATTCAGTCATCTATACTTTGAAACCTTTGAATCTCCATACCTTTTTACTTGGAAAGGTCGAGGAAGTGACGTAAATCATCTAGCTTGGAAAGGACGTAATTTGTTATCTATGATAATCTAAGTAGGGATAAAAATATTGGTCTTTGATATAGAATTTGAGATAGTGATGTGGTAAAAAGTGAGAATGAAATCAAGAGATTTATATTATCAATCTAGGAATGATCACACACAGAGAATTATTTGGATGTAGATAATAGATGCATTTCTTAGCTGACGATGATATTCGAGGTCGACATAGTTGAGGACTTGGATAAATTTTGGTTATTGATTCTTGAGACGTTTACTTTAAGGCTATGATGTTAAATTTAGGGACTTAGTAATGGAGAAGAGATTTTAACTGTATTTGATGGTAATACGAAATTGAATATGATATTGCAAGAAAATGGTTAAGAACAGAAAGAACGCAAGGTTTTTGAATTAAAAAAATATAGAGATTTTTGAGAAAATTTTAAATTTTAAGGAGAATAATATTTGAGGGTGTACGTTGAAGGAAATATGAAGGTTGATTTTTTTGGAGAATAAGTTTTGTAAGGTCTAGTAGTTTCAGATTGAATAACACGAGGAGAGTAATTTGAACAAGTTCAAGGATTTCATAAAACTTGATTTAGAGGTTTCGGATCTAATTTGAGACAAGGTGGAAGAATTTGGATTTAAAGATGATTAAGTGGTTAGTATTGAGTGCTAATAAATAAAAGGGTATGCTTCATGAACAATGTTTAGGAATTTAAGAATTGAGCCTATGATGATCATGACAAGGTCCAATCTTCATAACAAAAGGGTATAAATTCTTGGTGGTAGTCATATAAAGGTTGATTTTCATATTTGGACTTATGAGATAAGGATATGATTGACAAATGATGATTAGATAAGCTTGATGGTATCAGAGAGAGATGATTAACTTGACTTCCCTATGAAACCTTGTCTTCTGTTTTCCTATCAAAAGGAGAAAATTGACTTATTCCATATCCTTGAATTATCCTTTAAATTTTTTAATATCATTGAACCCTAACTCCATTGATCACGACCAATTGACTTTGGTATTTTCTTATCATATTAATATCTGGGTCATACTCAATTAAATTAAATTTAATTGTGACCTAGATCTCCATCCTTGGATGCTCGTGCTCAGACTTTGATGACCTTGTTCCCCATTTTGTCCAAATCTTGATTTACTCGGAGATTGATCAACTTAGATGTGCCGACTAAATTTTCTTTATATATATCGTGATTGGATTTCAATGCTATTGACAGTCGTGCTTTAAACTTTCATTTTTGATCATCTTTAGAATAGTAACGCTTTATAGTTAATTTCAGTTACTTTTTTTTATAATCACCAGTTTTCATATAGGATGATAGACTGCCTTACAGCCCGATGATTTATTATTTTCCTTATCTTTTCCAGAATGGCACCCATGACCAGAGTCTGTCCCCAGTCACAGCTGTAATTTCGGATGAGACCGAGAGTGTATTTCCCCTTCTATTGCTCAGGAGGTGTTAGTAGCCGCATCAGAGAATTTTCCTCCATCTCCTATCCTTCAGGAGAGGGCTGCAGTTCAGCCGAGACTGAGGGCCTCCCTTTGCCTCCTGGAGTGGTACCCCATGCCATTCCTGATGGGGCTCATATTTACAGACTTCTTCAGGATGTGCGGAAGGTACAGAGACTTCAGGCTGAGCTTATGAGAGAGCAGAGTCTCAGTATCCAACTGTTGTGGGATTACATGCATTCGAGGGGAGAGCCTAGTCCCAAGAGAGCGAGGAGCAGTTTATACCCAGAGCCTCAGGAGTACCCAGGCTTCCAGCCTAGACCAGCCTATCCAGTTCAGATTCCTGTCCAGCAGAGGCCAGTTGAGTGGGTGCCTACCTGTACTTCTGTAAGAAGCTTGGGCATATGGAAGGACTGTAGGAAGAGACTAGGATTTCTATTTTGTGGGTCAGCTGCACACAAGATACGAGACTGTCCTACTACACCTGCCCCTAGTCGAGGCCTACCCCGGGAGAGAGTTCCAGCTACCAGACCTAGTAAGGTGATTCTTGACCTATACCCTATCCTATATTGATGATTACTGTACCCTACCATATTTTTGTATGTTTGATACCTTATGACTACTTTTGATCTAGTATGACTATAGTGGCTAGATGAGCCCCCAGACTGATTCTGCCATAATCATGTATGATATCTTTAACTGCATGATTTAGATAAGTTTTCTTAAGACCATGATTGTTGGGATTTGACCTAGGAGTAGGATCATCTTAATTTCGAGGACAAAATTATTTTAAGGAGGGTAGATTTGTCACACTCACTTTTCAATTTCAAGGTATTTAGTAATTGTGATTTATTTGAATTTTTATGATTTTTATTTGAATTTTTATCTATTTATTAATTAGATTGATTGCAGTGTGATTTGATTGGTTGTAGACTGGTGACTTGGTAGTATAAGTAGTTTGACCTTAGTCAACCTTCACTAGAAGCCTAATAATGTAATTAAAATTCACATTTTGGTTTTTAAAAATTATTTAGATTTAATCTCTATTTTTGGAGTGGTTTAAATGATTTTAAGTCATTTTTGCATTAAGCCGTTTTAAGCCTTTTTGACAACTTGAGAGTGCTTGGCCAAGTGTAAACCCTAACCCTAATACCCCCTCCTATGTTCGGCCACAGCAGCCCCCCCTTCTTTTCACTTTTGTGAGGAAGCACGTAGCCTCCAAGTGAAACCCCTTTTTCTCACCTTCTCCAAACCCTAACTTTCGCATCCGGAGTCCGTTTCACTTCAAACGAATTCTATTGCACTCGTGGGAAAAATGAGAACTTGCTAGAGTATTTCTAGCAAGGAGTTGAAGGCATTTGCTTGGGGAAAATCGACCTACAAAGCGTTCGAGGACTTGCTTTCATTGGGTTCCCGACACCCAATAGGTAAAACTCGTTCTACCTTTGTTCTTCTGAATTTTTCTTTGTTATGGCAACCATATAGGTACCCTTGACATGTCTCTGAAGTTTGGTTGGGTTTGACTTCGTTTGATAGCGGTATCGGACACGTATCGGTCTCACATTACACGTGTTCGGCAAAATGCCACTTAGAATTGAAAAGCGTTCATTTTATTTTCACAAAAGCCTTTCTTATATGATTTGTAACAACTTTCGTGAAGACGGATCGAAAATCGACATGATTTTGGCATCCGAACGGACACGGACACGCGTGCACGAGATCCCGTGCACGATCTCGTGCACGCCCTGCAGTCTGTGCATCATAACTTGATGCACAGAGCTCCATCTTATGTGAAAATGTACGAGTACATAGGGGCAACCTCTGCCCATATGCCCGTAAAATTTCACGACGTTTCGTCGAGCGAGCGCGGAGGAATCGCGCGTGCACTGGTCGGCAGAACTGTGCACTCGGGCTAAAATTTGCCGCTAACACGGCCTTCGTACGCAAACACGGCGCACCGAGGACCCATACTAGGAGTTGGAACACGTAGCCCTATACCTAGAATACCTAGGGACTTGATCCCGAGTCGTGGTATGGCCCGACGCGCGAGCCACGAGCGACGACCCGTGTGCACGAGCACGCACGCACGAGCACGCACGCACGTGCGCGCGGCTGTTGCTCGAGCCGCTGTGGCACGTCGCTATGACTTCGTGTCATGTCGACGTATCCTAGACCTACCCTATGACCCTACCTAGCTGTGTCTACGAGAACGAGGCTTCTTATTGCGCGTGTGACGCGCAATCGAGCGAGAACACCCTCTTCAACACGCGAAATTAGTTTTCCGATACGCATTCTCTGGACACGACACGGACATTTTGACTCCGTGAGTACCCGAGCACATCCCACGTGTCGAGACTGACCTATTGCCAAGTTGCGCGGGTTAATTCTGAGTATTTTAAGTTTTGTGTCTTTTTATGAAAAATCGGGTTTTCATTGAATTAGAAATTTGGGATTTATATGATATTTTGATTTCTGAGTTTAATGGCGATAATTTCTGAGTAGTTGGTCCTTGGACACTGTTTGGGACTTGTGGGAATCAACTCTCGGGGTTGATTCAAATTTTCTACCTATTTTTAGGCATATAAGGTATTTTACCTATTAATGTATATAGTAATTCTTTAAATGCTTAACTTTGAAAATGTGGTTATGTGAGGGTCGAGGCTCTGATTTCAGACCTGGGAGCTTGCTTTAGGATCAGAATCGACCTTCGTTGGTTTTATTTTGGTATATACTTATATTTCCATATAAGCCTATATAATATATATATATATATATAATATAATATATATATATATATATATTTTATATTTATATATATATATATATATATATATATATATATATATATATATATATTTTATATATATATAATATAAATATATATATATATTATATATATATATTATATATATTATTTATATATATATATATATATATATATATAAATATATATATATATATATATATATATATATTTTTTTTTATTATATATTATATATATATATATATATATTCTATAGTATTTTACTATTGATTGTAATATCTTATACATAGATTACTTCTATAGTCTCATATTATTCTGTTGCTCAGATTTAGACCCTCTACAGCAGCACTCACAAACCATGTTTCCTTTCCTAATATATATATATATATATATATATATATATATATATATATATATATATATATATATATATATATATATATATATATATTAATTGTGATGAATGTATAAATATAGGTAATGTAATAAATTCTTGTGATATGACTATTAGAAGTGTTTGGACAGATTAGGTTCGTCGTTAGGAGCCTAGTTCGGTCGAATTGGTCGACAAGTTGACCAAGTTGACAAAAGTCAACTTTGAGTCAAACTTGATCCAAATCGAATCAAACGAACTCCGAATGACCTGGAATTTTGTGTATAACCTAAATATTAATAAACGGACTAGTTGACCAATGTTTGACCAGGTTTGACCAGAGTTGAGCATGTTTGACCAGAGTTGAGCAGGTTTGACCAGAGTTGACCAAGGGTTGACTTTGACCAAAAGGGACCTAGAATTATGTAGTCTTGCATTGGAGCTATTTTTTTGATATTGTAGGCTTGGTTGTGACATGTGTATACTTCAAATAGGTTTATATTGCCTCGGTTTAGCTACACTTCATCATCAGCAGTTCGGTTTGCCAGGCGAGTACATTCTCTGACCGTTTCATTCTTGCTTGGACATATTTACTTGTTATAGACTAGTTTACTTGTTGCTGTCACGATATATCACGGATTAGTACTATATGGATCTCTTCATGTGATGTTATCCCCTCGGATACATCGGGTATATTGTGCGCATGTACTTTATCATGTGTATCTCTACTCATTGTATTCGTACTTATTCATGTATACTCATGTGACATTCATGTACACTCATGATCATGTGAGCCTTCATGTATAACCCAGTGTGCATGTGGACTAGCTATCCATGTGACGCACTACTTTCATATGCAATAACATAAGCTGGACAGATCCTTGTGTACTGATTGGGGCAGGGGGAGTATTTATTTGGTTATGTGATCTACACCCTTTTCATGTGCAGATCCAAACTAGATTTAAGTCATGTATAACCTAAGCCAGTTTACATAACCAGATTGTGCTCTACATCACATAGTTAGTTCAGTTCTCTATTATATCCTGTATATTTATTTCCATATATCATGTTCTCTCTTTTACAGTCTTATTTCTTTACCAGCAGTTCATGTATATTATTCTATAGCTTGTTTCATATTTCCTTTTATGTTATGAACTGTGTGAGAGATATGTATTCGTTGCTGTCCTGACTGGACCGTTAAAAATATTACAGATGATGAGGATTGCTGCGACACTTACTATGGAGCAGGCCTAGTTGATACGGGTGACCTGGACCCTCCGCAGGGTCCAGTAGTCGCTGAGGACTTGCCTTGATTAGAATAGACTTATATTATCTTTTAGTTATGAGACTTTATGGTTGTATTGAGAATTTTTATGGTATGATTTTACACCTGGATTCGTATTCATATAATAACTCTCTGCTGTGATTATCTTTCTTCCATTCTATCTTAGTTATTGTGATTGAGTAGTACCATTTATATATTATTCTTCGTTCGGAGTATTTACTAGATTGTGTTAGATATTGGACCCAAGACATCGTTTCTACCATCGACACTGCGACATAGGCTGGACGTACCCACGTCTCGTGCCCTTACACTGGGTGCGGGTCGTGACATACACCAAGTGAAAGCGGTACCAGTTAACTAAAGTGAGGATAGGTGGGCATCAAAAATAAAGTTAGCAAAATATTTTATCCCAGACGTAGGAGGTGGCCGTCCTCCTGACTTCTCCTTCCTTCTAGTTTAACAGTCGATTCCAGTGATCTCACATCGCTACAATTGACAAGGTGACCAAGTGGATCACTAAGATAAGACTGTTAAACTTGCAGTTGATTATCTTGTCTTGATTCGCGTATCGTAGGTTTTACTGTACAAATAACGAGGTGTAAACTTGATATTTCAAACAAACAACTTGTAATTCATATTATTAACAAATAATGGTTATAGAGACTAGTGTGACCTAGTTCTAAGCATTGTAATTAACAAGTGTCTGAGATAACCTAAGGTAATATGCGACTAGAACGACCCAAGCTCTCTAGGTAGGAGTTATAAGTCATACGTGTATTTTAGTGTGTGATATAAATTTGTTGTAATTTGGGTTGATAGATATTTGTATGGAGTATGGTTCATTGGCTCATGGATAGTGAAATAGACTTTGGTACTGTAGTATCAGCACAGTTTGGATAACTCCAAGCAAGTATACCTTATATTTTTTATTTACAGTATTTACATGCTTGTATTCTCTACCAGTAATTTACTTTGGATATACTGCTACATGTTTTATCTACTCTCATTTGTATACTTACATGATTATACCTGCTGACACATGGACATGATACGCAGATTCATATTACATGGCATATAGGTGACTCGGATATGACCTTTGGATATTTACTCGATGATGGATTTTTCTATGTACATGTTGACTGGACTTCTAGACTTATCATTTTCTACAGTCGGACTGGTCGTATCGTGGATACGACACGGACAATATCATTAGGTGGGAAGGATGGTGACTAGGCGGAGGGGCTACTTATAGCTTGTTTTTATGTTTTGATGTTGCTGCAAATGGTGACTTAGACCACTGCATATGTACCCCTTAGAGAGAGCTCCATTCGTCGAACGTTGTCCTCATGTACATTTCATACATACTAGATAGTCTACCTAGTCGTAGTGTTACTGGATCACCTTTTATTTACCTGGATCACATGTTACTCCCTTCACATGTTATTTACTGTACTTTATTTTGGCATGTATATTATGTATCTTGCTACGTTCAACTGAGGACCTGGTTTCATTCTAAGTATACATTGAGATCTGACATAGGATATTGGGGATACTTCTTCGAATTTCTTTCAGGTATCATTAGTTGATGTCTTCTTATCATCCTTCTACAGTAGTTCATATCTACTTTTCTTAGTAGTTTAGTAGAATTTGTGGATGTATAATATGGATACTTGGACACTTGTTCCGATCTAAAACAGCTTATAATTATTCGAGTTGGATTGGAGTCCACTTGAATGCGTAGCAAACTATTGCCAAGTGGCCTGGTCCCGTATATTTTGGGACTGCGGTGTGACAACTCGCAAACCCCACCTCGTAAGCCGTCGTCCCCGACATCATGATGATATGAGCCAAGACTACACCCTTTGCCCATCACGAGGATGACACCCCAACCTTTCCTGGAGATTCCCTAAGCCGCCACTGGCTTTGTTCCTATCCTTACCTCGTCATCCTGTCCAAATTGGTGGCTGTACCCCAAGCGTTGCCTCGGCCTCTCCAAATGTCGGAAGGCAATAGTGGCAGCATCTGATAACGTTCTTCTTCTTACTGCCGCGATGACGACCTGCGGCGTAAGGCTAGTGCATGAGAGCAAGGCTCGAGCAGAGGTAAGTTCAGCAAGCTCGGATGTGGCGCCTTCATCATGTACCCAGTGTCGAGTTTTTGGCAGAGCCCGGTGAAGCGCGGTTCTCTTGAGAAAGAAGAAAAGAACCTTGGTTATATTAGTATGATATACCTTTTTACTCTCCTCCCCTTACCAACTATTAGTGTATAAACAATTATGCATTATTTATGACTAATATACGCTTGCATTATATTTAGGGGAATTTATATAAATTTTTGGGTTATATATTTATCCATGACTTATATATATATATATATATATATATATATATATATATATATATATATATATATATATATATATATATATATATATATAACCAAAACCCCTAATTGTATTCATATCAAGGCGCAAAATGCCGAAGCCTTTACAAGTAAGCGAAAAAAGATAGGAAAAAGACGACAAAAGAAGGCAGCCACTCGCTGCGCGAACTAGAAGAGCGAGGACTGCCAGAAGTCCTCAAGGTCGTGTTTGTAGTATCTGCTAACTTTGTGAGTTTGTCGGAGAATCTTCCGGATGAGTTGATTGGATGAATATTGGTATCCCTCGATCTGAATTTGTTGCGGTTCTTCCAGATGACCCACGTGATGGCGGCTGCAATGATCTGGTGGCTGTGTGAGGTGTTACTCCAATAGGCAAGAAGATCGTTGAAGCTCCCACCGACCTGGTCCTGTTTGCAACGCTGAGAAAGATATGTCCAAACCCTTGCAGGCAAGTCTCCGAAGTGAAAAATGTGGTCAAGTGTTTCCGATTGTCTCGCCGTGCAGCAATGACACGCAGAAGCTAAACTGAAGCCGATGGTGCTGAGAGCGTCGTCGGTGGGGAGTATATATATATATATATATATATATATATATATATATATATATAATATAAAATATATAATATATATATATATATATATATATATATATATATATATATATATATTATATATTTTATATTATATATATATATATATATATATATATATATATATATATATATATATATATATATATATATATATATATATATATATATATTTATATATATATATATTATATATATATATATATATTATATATTTATATTATATATATATATATATATATATATATATATATATATATATATATATATATAATATAATATAATATAATATAATATATATATATATATATATATAGTACAAATCTACACTTATACATTATGTGATATATACCATAATGGGTATTATTATATTTACTTATTATTTATAAGTAATCTGTAGCCATACACGTACATATATACATAGTTTCACCTAAGTGTATATTTAGAGATATAAACGATATATCTTCTTTATATATATAACTATGGTGTCTACATTTTTTAGGTTAAGTATTTTCGATTATGCATATACAAAGAAATTTTTTTCTAACTTAAAATACGTGGGTTATTACCTAATTAGTTATTTATGCATATTAATATGATCTAATTTTTATGATTATCTATATAAGTGAATGCTTGTATACCTTTGTATATGAACATGTTTATCTCTAAACCTTACTAAATATATATTTAAATATAAGATTTACCTATGCATATAAATGGTTTATGGACATAACATTTTCTTATATAAATATGTTGGATATACGTTTATATAATTTTCAGACCCGTACCTATGACTATATCTAAGTGTGTTTAAAATATTATTATCATGGTCATTTTAAGCATTATAGGGGATCTACATTTGTAAATATATTAAGTATCTTATCAAATAAATAATAATTAAATTATGAAAAAAAATTAGATGAACTATTATGGATAATGCTTATTTGGTATGGTAACTACTAGGTATTATACCTAAGGTTATTTATATATATACAAATGATATTGTCAGATATTGACTAAAAGTTATCTTGATATAAAACCCTAATAAGATATTTTGGCTATTATAATATGGTAGCTGCAATCGTTGTGTGACCTTGGTTGTTTGTTTGTATGGTAGGTTTTCTGTGGGCTTTAACAACATTAGGAGGGTTAGACCTGATAGGACCTTGGCTACCGCTGTCTCAGCAGCACTGGATGGAGCCCAGGCAACTATACCTTGCTAATGTGATTTATATTATTTACATGCTTGTTTTCTATATCAGTCTTTTACTTGGATATACTGCTACATGATTTCCTTTTTCTCATTTGTATGCTTACATGATTATACCGGCTGACTCATAAACATGATACACGCATTCGTATTGTATGGCATATAGGTGACTCGTTTACGATCTCTGAATCTTTACTTGATGATTATTTTTCTATGTACATGTTTGACTAGATTCTTGGACTTACCATTTGTTAGAGTCGGACTGGTCGTATCGTGGATGTGACACGAACAAAATCATTGGATGGAGAGGACAATCACTACGTGTAGGGGCTACGAGTAGTGTTCACTTTGATGTTGCTGCATGACGGGTGCCCGGAGGGAGCGCTACTACATGAGTACCTATAGACAGCCCATGCGTCAAACGTTGTCTTCAAGTGCATTTCACACATACTAGTTAGCCTGTTTATTAGTATTGTTACTTGATAACCCATTTATCACCTAGATTACCTGACTACTATCTTCACATGTTATTTACTGTATTTTATTGCGGCATGTATATTATGTATCTTGCTACGTCCCTTTGAGGACCTGGTTCCCTTCTAGGTATATGCTGAGATGTGACATAGGCTATTGGGGATACTTATTCGGGATTTTCTCAGGTATCGTTAGTTGATGCCTTCTTGTTGTTCTTCTATATTGTAAACCCCATGGATTTTATGGTCTCTTTTTTAAAAAAAAAGGATTAATTTTAATAAATAAATTTTTTTTCTTCTTTTTGTATGAAGCTCAACAAAGCCCAGCCATTTATACCCAATGTCTCCTTTTTTTTCCCATCTTTCCTAATCAACAAACATGAAAATGGCTAGGCATATATGCTTCATAACAATAGTTATAATATTTTACGCAAGGAATCATAGAGAAAATATTCATGGATGAACATTGACTGGTATCCCTAAAATGAGGAGCTCATACTAGTTGATATATAGCTCAACAAAGTCCAGCCATTTATACCCAGAAGTAAAATTTTTCTTTCTGTATGAAGCTCAACAAACCCAGCCATTTATACTCAATGTCTCCTTTTCTTTTCCCATCTTTCCCAATCAGCCCAGCCCATTAGTAGCTGGCCAAGTAGGGTTAGGTCTACAACCTATACTCCGGGTCGTACAAAACTTAAACCCACACACGTTCTCTTCCAAAACACTACAGGAGTAGCATCTCCTTCTCCACACATGAGTACACATCGCCTGTGCACTCTCTGCCAATTTGCAGAGCATAGGCCTACGCTAAGCATACAACCCACATGCAGCTGGCAGGCGAGCGCTTTCCTCCCTCCTCCTCTGTATATACACTCATATTCTCTGCCTCCTCCTTCTCATATTTTCTTCTTCATCATCTTCTCCTCCTTTTCCATTGCTGTTAGAGTGGCAGCCGCATCGAAATGACCGCGTGCCTACCGCCATGCCACTTCCCCTATGGCAAACCATCCTTCGCCTCGTCATCGGGCCAGCCACGCCATCGTGGCTGCGATATTGTGCAACAGTCGTGACCGCCGCGACCACCCCCATATGATTGTGCAACCCCGACAAACCCCTCTTGATGGCCATCGTCCACCACGATGAGTGACAGTGTTGCTTTCTGCGTTTGGAAGTCGATCCCGTCGTAACACGCGAGTTTTGAACTCTGAAATTGTGCTTCGTCGCAACAACTTTAGGCATATTTTTTGGACAATCCGACCATTGGATCATCGATCCGGTTCTTTCATCTCAATCTTGGTATATACACCTCCACTCATATAAAATTTCATCCTTTAATTCGATAGTTTGATAGATCAAAACTAGTCGCCAAGTTGATCGTTTAAATCACGTTTATTTTGGATAGTTTTGTGGAGCCAACTTCGTACATTCGTTTCTATCTCGTTGAAGCTTCGGTTGACGAACCACCAAGTCTGCTACCCATCAGGTATAACCACCTTCATGCCATAAAAATTTTAGCTTCACAGGATGTCGTTTGGTTGGTTGAAATCGACGCCAAAGTTGGCCTCTCGAAATCGTAATTTCTAACTTGTAAAATTCTCATTTTGAATCCAAAACTCCGGATTCTAGTTCTGACATCACTAATGGATTGGTGGCATCGTTCTGCCTAAAAGTCATATATAATTTGCTGAGGTTGGAGCAATGTGGCCCCGACATGCATTTCGATGCAAATTGGGTCCCACAATCTGGGTCAACAGGCCATTTTGAGATCAGCTCGTCGAAATCCAATTTTGAATATACTGTTGGGTTCGTATCATCATTCTGGACTCATTGACATAATTTTTCTAGATTTAGAGGACTTTGACTATGGCACGTATTTTCATGCAAACCGGATCCAACGTCCGAGTAAATGGGTCATTTTAAGATCGATTCAACGGAATCCAATTCCGGTTATACGGGTTCGTATCGTCATTTTGGACTCGTGGACATATAATTTACTAGGTTTAGAGAACATTTATTTTGGCATATTTTTTGGCACAAAGTGGGTCCAACGGCAGACATCGTTTTGATCCAAAATTACCATTTTGCCCCTGTATCCAAATTGTACTTATGGGTAGGCTATCCTAGATAATTTGACCATTATGGACACTTTGGTGATTTTTTTCATCATCAGACGATGCCTTGTAGATTTTTCTTTATGTATCACCCTTAATTATAATTAATTCTTATTATGTTCGTATTTCGGCATCCGTGTATCGAAACTGAGATCAGTCGATTCTAGTGATCTCACATCACTAAAATTGGTAAGTTAACCTTATGGATCACCATGATAAGATTGTTAATCTTGTGGTTGATCATCTTATCTCGATTTGTGTGTCGTAAGTTTCGATGTACGAATAATGAGGTACAAACTTGATATTTTAATAACCTACAACTTGCAATACGTTCTATTAGCAAATAATAGTTATAGAGACTAGTGTGACCTAGTGCTAGACGATTAATTAACAAGCAACTTAGATAACATAAGGTAATATGCGACTAGAATGACCCAAGCTCTCTAGGTGGGAGTTATTACTCATATATGGACTTTAGTGTGTGATATATGTTTGTTTGTGATTTTGGTTGATATATATTTGCGTGGAGTATGGTTCATTGGCTCATGGATAGTGAGATAGACCTTGGTACTGTAATCTCAGCATAGTTTGGATAACTCCAGCCAAGTATACTTTGCCTACTTGATTTACAGTATTTACTTGCTTGTATTCTTTATCAGCCGATCACACTAGATATATTGTAAATGCTTTACCTATTTATTGTCAATATGCTATCATGATTACACATGCTGACACTTAGGCTTGATACGCGGACTCACGATACATGATATATAGGTGGCTCGTTGATGATCTCTGTACATTTACTTGATGATTATTTTCCTGTGTACATATTTGACTTGATTCGTGGACTTATCATTTGTTAGAATTAGACTGGACATGTCGTGGATGGATACAGACAGTATCATTGGGTAGGGAGGACAATCACTAGGTGTTAGGGGCTGTGATATTATTGTTGCATGACGGGTGCCCGGAGGGAGTGCCACTGCACGAGTACTATATATATATGATCCTATAGACAGCCCATGTGTTGAACATTGTCCTCAAGTGCATTTCACACATACTAAATGGTATGTCTAGTTATATTATTACTGGATCACCTGACTATCACCTTGATTCTTGTTTATTACCTAGTTCACATGTTGCTTCCTTCACATGTTATTTACTGTACTTTATTTCGGCATGTATATTATGTATCTTGCTACGTACTACTAAGGACCTGGTTTTCTTCCAGGTATATGCTAAGATCTGACATAGGATATCGAGGGTTACTTCTTCGAATTTCTCCTTCAGGTATCATTAGTTGATGCATTCTTATCATCCTTCTGAAGTATTTCATATCTGGTTTTTTTTAGTATTTTAGTAGAGTTTGTGGATGTATACTATGGATACTCGGACACTTGACAGCTTATACGTATTCGAATTGGACTGGAATTTGCTTGAATGCGTAGCTGGCCATTGCCACGTGGCCTGGTCCCGCATATTTTGGGACTGGGGCGTGATATATAGTAATTCTCTTTCATAATTCATAGTTTTTGTAGATATATGTTGTAGATGTTTACTAGTAGTTATATGGATTAAGATATTATATATACAGCTTATACATATTAGAGTAGGACTGGAGTCTGCTTGAATATGTAGCTGGCTATTATCACATGGCCTGATCCCACATATTTTAGCACTAGGGCATGACACCAATCCAAACAACTTCTCTCACTCTTCTCTCCTTCCTCAAACAATATTTTCGCTAGAGAACTCCAGCAACTCCTACAATATTTTCTCTCCTTCAGCAACTCCTGCAATAGCTTCTATCCTCCAGTACTCATGTAGTAGCTTCTCCCCTTCAGCACTCTACCAATAGTTTCTCTCCTCTAACAATTGTTTCTTCTTCATGGATCGTATCCTAAGAATAATATGCTCTCACGGAGGTAAATTAAATGGGTTATATTATGAAGGAGGAGACACTCGATTTTTTTCAACTTATAATAATATTATTTTTGAAAACTTACGTAATCTTATTATTGGACGTTGTTCTATTCATTATAGATTTATTTTAAAATCTGTTTTTGATTATGGTGAAGAAGTATAAAATTTTGTTGTTGAGATTAATTCACAAGCACGATATATAAATATATTTGTTATACAAGTATCACCAATATTTTTAATATAAATAGTGAATATTTTTTCTGACTACCAGCATCTTAGTTCGGGTCCTAGTTCTTCCCAACTAATTGTCTATTTTTCCATAAAATCATTCATCAGATGAATATGACCATGATCATAATGATGATGATGACGAAAATAGTGATGATCTAATTGAAAATGTAGATGACGGGTTAGTTGATGATGTTGATAATGCTATTATTTCTAAATTAGTTATCAAAAAAAATTTCCTGGCCGTTCTAAAGTTAGAAATTTTATAAGTAATGTAGCAATTCAACATAATTTTAGTTGTTCAGCCAATATTATGAATAATGCTCACGGAATTATATATACTTCTTACCAACCGAATTGTAACTTTAGAGTATATGCCAAACCTATTGGATTTGGTGAAATAGTAAAGGTTGCTAAATTATAAAGTCGTCATTCTTGTTTAGTTGGACTTAAAATCGGACGTCATCGACTAGCTATCGTTGCATGGATTAAGACCCGTGTAATTTACATAATTAGAGATAACCTATCTTATAGTGCATCACAAATTGTTAAGGATATATATAGAGAGAGAGAACATCGTGTACATATTACTTATTCCAAAGCTTAGAGAGTCAGAGAGATGGCATTAGCTGAAATAAATGGTAGTTACAGTGAGGCTTATGCTGGCCATGAGGAGTATGATTTTAGAATAATGGGGATGACATTAGCTGTTGGAGTTGAAAACATTTGTGTATAAAATGCCACACTTGGAAATTCATAAGTTGGTGATGGAGTCGAGTACTGCTGAGTATTGCTCTCTCTAGTGTACTGGTGATTACTACTCTCTCTAGCATACTGGTAACTAGTACCCTCTCTAGCATACTGGTAATTAGTGCCCCCTCCAGCATACTGGCTACTAGTGCCCTCTCCAACATATTGGCCACTAGGCTCTCTACAATAGCCTCTCTACCAACGTCCACTCCACCATGCCTCCTATGAAGATGGGATTGTCTTCGACGAACAGTGACAGTCGGATAATCTGGTGGAAGATGTGTATGTAATAGGGGAATTTTTATTTCCCATCCAAGTCCCAGATGATGGAACGACTCACAAGTTCCTGCATAAGCACTAGACTGTGCTGCTCCGGATATCTCTCAAGTTCTTAAAAAAATTGTTGGTATAGACCACTCTGAATAATGAAACATACAAATTAAAACAATATCCATGTATGTAAATTTAAACTTGTAGTGAAGTCATACCAAATTAGATATGCCATCGACAAAAGCACGCAGACTAGCATCATCTATGGCTCTATGTCACGATCCGTACCCAGTTTATGGGTACGAGGATGCGGGTACGTCCAACCTACGTCGCAGTGTCGGCGGTAGAACACTGTATAGGTTGTCTACAATATCTAATATCTAGCAATATGAACATGTCATCTCCGCACGGAGGAAATATATGACATGAAATATAACTCAATCACGTAAATCTAAAGGAAGATAAGCATGATAAATTGGATAGAAGATAAATGAAGACAAAGTCTGAAGTAGTAGCAAGAGTCACAACACAAATAATTTTAGAAGTCTAGAACATAGTACATATCCTAAAATAATATAACGGACCAAAATGTATCAATCTGGAAACAAATCTATCAAAACCTAGCTAATACTAAGTCACTACTGGAGGTGCATCCTCTATGAGCACCGGCTCCACGGGCAAGTCTTGATCAGTATCCTCATTTATTCTAGACCCATAGTAAGTCATGCAACAAGCCTCTAAGTCCTCAAAAAAATATCCAGTCAGAATTGGAGCAAAGTACAGACACTAACAGCAATTCCATTAAATTGACAAGTGCTATAATAAACAGTTATAATGAGGTACATGATATATATATATATATATATATATATATATATATATATATATATATATATATCAAAACTGGAAAGTAAGAAGTACAGGATAAACAAGTAATCATGTCATGGTATGTGAATATATAGTAAAACTGGAATATGAAGTAACATAGGTAATCTGAGTATAATAATATAAATGGTGCCTTGAGATATTAGAGTGTTATATGATCGGCTTGGATCAAGATCAGGCTATTCAATTTGACCGGTTATGCACAAGTACGAGTATAAAGGATCAGGTCGGCCACAATGGAAAGCTACGCACAAGTAGTATAAGATCAGGCTACGCCTCACGTGTGGCGAGGGTGAGCTATGCATAAGCAAGTAAACAAGTGGGACTTTGAGCACATAAGCTCTAATAACTCCCCAATCATCTGAATAGTATAATAGATCCAACCATGTCATGTTATGACGCAGGATTCAAGAAGCAAGGTGCTAGCCCACTCCTAAATTGGTGTCTATACAAGTACAAACAAAAAAGTACCAGTATACCAGGTTAAACAAAAAATAACATCTCACGACGTGTTAACCCCCTAAGTTTGGGGGATTTTTATTTATTTTACCTAATACATTATACAATATTTTTTTACTTGATTTTCTTTATTTTATATTCTTGTTAATATGTTGGTAGCAAGTTAAAAAAATGTTACACTACATACATACATAAATGGTACAAGTTTTAAGCTAAATATTTCAGGAAAGTATTCGTATTATTTTTAGAATAGTTAGGAAATTTTTATTATTTTAATTAATAAAAGATTGAATTCCAATTTTAATGATTTTTTGCTATTATTGATAGCAGCAAGATATTGCTACAATATAAGTAGCTAGTATGTATAGTATACATATTATTTGTTAAAAAGTTTTAGAAATATTTTTTGTGATTTTGGAAATTTTATAGGTTTATTTAGATTTTTATTAGCATATATATATATATATATATATATATATATGTGTGTGTGTGTGTGTGTGTGTGTGTGTGTGTGTGTGTGTGTGTGTGTGTGTGTGTGTGTGTGTGTTAAAAGAAAAGAAAAAAGAAATCTCAATTTATCGCGGGAAAATAAATTTCTCGTAATATCCTAATCTACCCAACCCGCGCCCACAGTATTTCCCCATATCGCCTTTGCTATAAGTAGAGCCTACTTAACCCGTTAGAAAAAAGAAAATAAGGAACAAAGAAAAACCCTAACCCTAAACTAACCTACCACCTTTGTGTTCTTCCCCACCATCTAGTTGTCGCCCTGAACCACCACGCCACCGACGTGGGTCGCCGGGCCGGCCGCGTGTAGCGCACAGAGGAGACAGCGACAACAGCAACAGCTAAACGACGTCGACTTTAGAGTAAGTTTTCCTCCTGCTTGATTCCTTATTTTTCAAACTATGACAACCTACGTGTAGCCTATATAACCATCTACGTGACCCTTCAATTAGATTTGAATATAGTCGACTATATTTCTCAGGAAACCGATCCAAAAATCAACGAAAAAATGTTTCGAAAAACAGTTTAGAAACAGTTTAGGTGCTTCTGTTCGAGGATCGATTCCGATCAACTCGTGAATAAAATTTGGAAACCAATTAAACATGGTGGAAGACAACCTATAGGACTCTAGAACTCTTTTTTTAGATGGCAATTTGATCAACTATCTGTCGAGAAAATCGATTCCCAAATTTGCCAAAAATAGTTTTCAAAACGATATAAATTTTAGAAAAATTCTCCGATACGGCATGGGACCCGATAAACCGGACGACCTGGTTGTAACCCATGAGTATTGAAAGACATGTATGGGTGTTTTCGATGTGTGGGATTCGACAGAACTCGATTTTGTTGTGCGTGCGCGACGAAATCAAGGCATATCCGTCGTGATATCCCGTATCGACCCCTTTGCAAACTAGCCTATAACTTCGTGCACGTTCATCATCTAGAGATGAAACTTGTGCCAACTGGACCATGTTATTTTTCTGGTCCTATGTGCTAAGTTTGGTCCGATTCTGAGAAGGTCGACCGGAACGCTAATTTGGCGGTCCAGCGACCCGATCTAACGAGCGAATTTGTGCACGGCCCGCCAAAATCCAACTTTGGGCATATGGTTGGGTTCGTATCGTCAAGTCGAATCCGTAGACATATAGTTTGAAGACTTTAGGGACCGTAGATACTGACACATTTTTCGGTGCAAAATAAGTCCAACGGCGAAAATCGGTTTGACCCAAAATTATAATTTTGCCCCTGTGTCCAGAATTGGACTTTTGGGTAGGCATTCTTAGACATTTCTTTTATACCAAATGTATTGGTGATGTCTTTTTCTGCATCCGAAGACTATTACGCGAGTTTGACTGTTGTGGCGTACTGAGTGGTTGGTATTATCGGTTTCACCAGCAAAGGACCCCAGGCAAGTACATTTGTTGTTTGTTTTCGATATTGATAATTACTATAGTTCATTGTTCGTCATTTTATATTTGATTCTTGACATGCTCGTCACACGGATACCACATCTTGCCTCTCCTTCATATCGTTTCATGTTTCTTACCTGTAGGGTCGAGAAGGAAAAGTACCAAGTAGTGTGGTCTGACCGTAGACATTATAGACATCACAGACAGTGTTTTATTTTATGCAATATAGACATCGTAGATAGTGTTTTATTTCATGCAATATAGACATCGTAGATAGTGCTTTTATTTTTTACTATTTAGACATCGTAGACAGTGCTTTACTTTACTGCTATTTAGACATCGTAGATATCACGGTGTAGTGTCCCAGCCGATCACACATCAAAAGAAGTACTTCAACACACTTAGATAGCTATATTTTCTCATTTCACCCTTTATATGTTCCTATAAATTTTTCTGTCTCCAGTCCTTTGTACTACCATGTTATAGTAGATTCTCTCATCATATATTTTATAGCTAACCTCTATTTTATAGTCGTTATCATATATTAGAACTGCACTCAATGAATTGTACTTGTTCCTTTCCTGACTGGAAAACAACATTTTTCAGGTTAGTCGTGGCTACTCTTAGCATTGCGGAGACATGGGTATATACTGAGGTCAACTACAGAAGACTAGTTAGATATGTTAGTAGTTTTTAATATTTATATGAGTTTATATTTTTCCTCAATATAAAACTTGTGAATATTGTAAGTTTAATTTAGTTATTGTGAATGATAAGAAAGTTATTATTTTATGTCTTTTGAGCATCATGGCTTTGACAACATTTTATCGTCAACACTGCGACTGGCTGGCTTGGATATGCACTCGTATCCCAAAAAGCGGGTGTGGATCGTGACAAGTTTTTGTGATGGCCCATGCAGATCAGTTTTTTTAAACTGTGCGAACTCATGATAGTACCTATGTTAGTCGTACTACTGCAAGCCTGCGACTAGAAAATGCTCTTTCATAATTAGGATTGAATTATTTTAGGAGGATGACTAGGAATAGGAGTCCCTTATTCAACTTGACTGTTGGGCAGTTAAGGTTGCCACATGTAACTCCACTTCCCGATTTTAAAATAAATAAAATTGATTTCTTAAAATTATATAATTGTTTTTACTAGTTTAAACAATGAATTAGTTTAATCAATGAATTAGTTTTCATTTATAATTAGTAATCTATTTGGAGGGAAATTTTAGAATAAGATTCTTTTTGAATTTCAAAAGGTTGTTACAACTAATTTGAGTGGTCCCCACTCAATTCACAAGTTTCTAACTGATTTTTTGGTTTTCCTGAAAATATGAAAAGGAAAGGGGGTCTTTTGATTAAAATCACTTGGCAGAGGGGGTCTTCTGTAAATAGAAATTCGGGAGGGTGCAGATTACAAATTTGCAATCTTTTTCTTTTATTATGTGGTGGAAAGAGAAAACTTATTCTCTCCACCGATCACTTCTTCTGAACCCTCTTCTTCTCGGGAGCGGCGATCTAGGGTTTGACCCAGCGGCGGCGATGGGTGGCTTCGTCCTAGAGATCTCGGCAACGACGACAGTGATGGTGACGACGAGTCTCCATCCGGCACTCTCCTTCACGATGGCGAGGCTATCGAGAGCGGATGGTGACCTCCACCCCCCTTCGACAGCGATAGCAGTGTCAGGCGACTATGGCGGTGATGGCGGATCTCTCGACGACGGTGGTCTTCCTTCCGATCGGCGACGACGGCGTCTGAGTCGGCGACTTCTCGGTTCGACACCGTGTCCTGTTCTTGTAGAGACAACGAAGACTCCACGATGACTTCGACGGCTCTCCGACGATTAAAGGTGGAACCACTCCCAGTGGTGAGGTATTTCTCGACGGTGAGTTCTCTTTCCTCTCCTCTTGTCTCTCTTGTGGATATGTTTCGATCGGCCGATCGGTCGATCAATTTACAATTGTAGCTTTTCAATAGAACCTACTAAGTATTGGATCTGAGTTCTCCTTGTTTCTTTGTAGTGGTACTGCTCGAGGCAATGCTGAGGAAGAACTCGAGATCATAGTTGGACGGAGAGATCGTGTCTGACACCTTGGGGGCTATCTGCACTCTGGATCGGATCGATTTCTCAGGTAAACATCTATCTTCTTAATAATGAGTAGTGTAACGTTTTGGTTATGGTTTTGCATTGGGACTGGGTCGAGCGGGATGCAGGAATTGGTGGTTAGCTCGTGTCCGAATGTGGGATTATGTCCAGATGTTTATATAGTCTGGAACATTGGGCTGGGATTTCAGTGTGGCTGTGTTCGTGTTCATGTGCGTGTCCGGTGTGGGTGTGTAGGCTGCCAGTGTTTGTGTCCAAGCTCCTGTCTGGTTCGTGTCTTACTGTATGGTTCGTGTCCTGCCACAGTCCTTTTGGCGTGTGTATTTTAGAAGTGAAGAAGTCGATTCAGAGATTTCAAGATTGAGGGCAGTGGCTAATTTCTCTTATTTGATTTCAATGGGGTTGTATATTGTATTTTAATTGTATATTATTCTGTCGACTTGTGTATTTCTTTGTACAATTCATTTTGTGTGGGAGTTGATTGAATGCATATATTCCTGCATTTTTGTGATGTTATACTCTCATCCTAAGAGTTCTAAATTCTCTGATCTTAAACTTTGGTAGCCATTGGGAGAAACCAATTCCTGTGTGGGTTTTGCAGGATTTTTGTTTGTATACTTTGGTGAATCTTTGGTTGGGTATTGCCAGCTTGGAACCTCCTCTTTGTAGCTGAGTTGAGGCATAATTTATGGGTTGGCCTATAGTGCAAACTGGAAGTGTTGTTTCTGTGTTGCTAAGGCTTGAGTTTAGGTTTAGTTATATTTTGCTGGGACTGGAATAGAGCAATGGCATAGGCTGGGTTAAATGGTTGGTTGCAGCTAGATTTTTTTACTCCGCAAGGCTTTTTGAGTAGAATATTGATTTGTGATGCTGGGATTTTGTAGAATTAAATCATGGGTGGAGTCGTGCCATACAGTCTTGGTAGTTGGGCTTTAGAATATGAGATCTGGGTTGTGTGTATAATTGAATGCAGGTGTTTGGGCTTTCCACAAATATATGGTCATGTCTGATTCTAAAGTCCAATGTTTATTTTTCTCTAAACTTTGTATTCTAGAAGGGGGACAGGGGTCATGTTGTGATTGCGGACATGGTTGGGCTAGAATTTAACTTCTGTACATTTTATGTTTGGGTTGCCTATATGTTGTTGGGTAGCAGAGTATATGAGCTGGGTCTTATATAACTATTGATACTTGGTAGTGCAGGAGCTAAAATGTTTTCTTGGAATTGTCCTCTAACATGTTCAAATACTTGTTTAGTAAACTTTTAGTTATAAATATTATATATATAATTGTCTTTATTATTTATACAAGTAGTGTTATACTTAATTTACTTTCTACATGAATAATACTTTAAGTAGGCTTTGCCTAATTTATTTATAACAAGCTAAGTTATAAGTGCTACTAATAGTATTTCAGGTAGTTAGCTATAGTCAAGAGTAATTCTTAGCAGAGTATAGCTAGTAGCTAGTACATAGGGAGTTAGTATTAATGTGTCTAGTAATTTCTTAATTTGTAATTAACCAACTTGTACAAATTCAGGTGGACTTACAGCTCTATTGCATACCCGTACTTTTCTGGAGCAAGGCAAGTACATTCTATGGTTTTGATCAGTATATTTTCTTGTTCTTTATTGCTGACACACTGCGACACGTTCATGATCTTTTCTGGCTTGTTCTTTCATGATCTTACTTGTATCTTGGGGTGGGGAAATACTCTAGATATGTGACCAAACCCGGATACTTATTCATGATCTTTAGCTTAGGCCTCGCACAGTGCACGCGGGTCCTAAGCCGTACCTACATGATCTTTCAGGATCTTTCATGCTCTTTCATGGTCTTACCTAAGTCGGTCACATATCATAGAAGTATTTCAAATTTATAACACACATGTTCAGGATTTTGTTCTTACATTAGTTTCCTATGATCCTGATCTTGATTTTAGCTATAGTCGTGATCTTTCCTGCATCTTTATATAGTCGTGATCTTTCATGTATCTTTATAGCAGTAGTTCATGTTCTTTATGTTCTTTACATACCTTGTTCTTATCCTGTTCTTTCAGCATTTATTTTCCATACCATGATGTTATTGTTCATTACATAGAACTGTACTTTGCTCCGCTCCTGAATAGGATATGTTGCAGGTATGCTTGCAGGACATTGATCTACTCTATGGGCCAGAGCCCAGGATTTAGCTGAGCAGGATGAGGCTTAGCTTGAGGCTTCAGGTTTAGATTACTTAGCTTTACTTTGAGATATTGACTTTAGAGTTCATAGCACTTTTCATTCATGTTGCTTCTGGTACATTATGATATCTGGAGTTGTGGATTATGGTGATCATTCTGGGATACGATTTTAGATGCTGTGATTCTATACTTTCATGTTTATCTGGTTAGTTTTCCCTAGCTTGGTACAGCTTACTTCGTCGTGTCGAATGACGAAGGCTGGGCGTGTCCGACTCATGTTCGATTATTCGGGAGCGGGTCGTGACATGTTTTTAGTGGTGGCCCATGCAGGTCCATCCTAATAGTACCTAGGTCTTAGCGTACTATTGGGGGACTTGATTACACTAGGAAAACTTGATCACAGCATAGAAAAAATTGGAAAATAAGGGTATATCAGGTATATCAGGTATTTTGATATTCTATAAATACTTGTTGTATTTAGGTCTAGGTTAGTTTAACAGTTTTCTGTTTTACAGATAGTTCAAAAGCATGCGACACCAGAACTGTCAATTCACCTACACTTGACGTTTCAGAGCTTCCACTACCTTCTATCACACTACTATCCCCATGGGTAGTACGTAGTTGACGAAGACGTTTCAAGAATTCCTTGACACCAGCAGGTCGTACTTTTCCAATCCAGACTTGAAAATACATTTCCCGAGCTAGAGAGGACTTCTGACTTCCAGACTCTTAGACCTTGGATTTCTCCGACACCGAGCACATATCTTGCACCGAGGAGCAGATCAAGAACATGGAGTCGCAACTGAAGATGATCCAAGTCCCTGAGGACTCGACCCCTCTGAAGGTTGGAGCTATCAGCCAGGAGATCCAGAATATAGCACAGACAATAGAACAAGACGGGAAACTGAAGCTCAGAAGGAACATGAACATTTATGACAAAGGCAGCAACTAGCCTGGACCCGCAAAGCGTCATAACACTCAGACAATGCTTCTTCAGCCCAGCGGGAGATTCAGATTCAGCTGACAAATATTTGTATTTCTGTCGCAGCTCAGGACACCACTATGAAGAATGCCACAAAGGACGGAGACTACGCTTGTACTGCGGATCGCCTACTCACCAAGTCAAAGATTGTCCGGAGACCGTTGATCGTACTGCCCGAGAACAAGCAAGAGGAGCACCAGGACTGCAGCAGAAGGACCCGCCTCTCCAGATTCAACAACAGTATGGAGCATTACCGCAAGGACCAGCCTATATCAGGACAGTTGAAGAAATTGAAGTGATTTCAGTCCCGGAGAAACACTGAAGATAGACTGAAGACAGAAGATTTCTTTTGCATGGTTGAGAAAACCATATATCTGATTAGCAATCCAGTCTCTCCTTAAAATCCTCTTAGCACCTAGACCATTTCTTGAAACTTCTTGTTTTCTATTTTGGAATCTTGGCGGATATTCGAAACTTACTTCGAGATATCGTTTCCTATTTCGGTAAACTTGTTTCAGATCCACAATTTGATAATTGTTTGAAATCCATTAATCGATACCATTTGCATATTCATCATTTCTGACTTTGTTTCCTCGAAATGGCTCATATTTGCAAATTTTGTTTCTTTATCAAACTTCGTGTTAATTGATATTTAATCGTTTCTTGAGATTTTATTTCGAAATCATGTTCCTCATTCGAAACTTGTTTAAAGCTCCGTCCTGTGCATACATTGTTGCAAATACCTTTGAGGGTTTGAAGATTTCGTTTCCTATTCGAGACTTGTTTCCTCATTCATGACTTTGATTTTCTAGTCGAGAGTTGTTGGTCCACTATTTTTGTTTCAATCCTGTCTCCTATCCAAGATTTGCTTGTTTCATGGATGCTTGTTTCCACTCATTTATTGATATTCTGTTCGCTAATCGAACTTGTACTATTCCAGAATTATTCCTACTTGAAATATCATTCTGAAACCATGTTTGAACCTTCGCTTCTATTGATGTTTGTTTGAGATTCTATTTTCCATTCTTGACTTTATTCGGGGCTTGTTCTCTATTTACGATTTTGTTGCTGTTGAGGTTCGCTTGTTTCAAGTTTACAATCCAATACCTTGTCTCCTATTAGAATTTGTTTTCTAGTCACTGTTCGTAACCTTGCTTCCTGTTCGAGATTTTGTTCAAGATTTCACTTTTTCTTCGCGGCTTTGTTGATATCGATTTCCTATCTAAGATTTGTTTTCTGTTGAACTTTTGTTCGAGACTTCGTTGTCGTTCGAGATTTTGTTATATATTATGTACAAGTTTTTGATCCTTATTTTGAGACTTTGCCTTCTATCTGATACGTTGCTTCTATACAACCTTCGCGGCTTCGTTATTCGGGATTACGTTCCCTATACGGAATCTCGTTACCATTCCAGATATCAGTTGAAATTCCGTTATAAATTGAAACTTCGCTCCCTGCCTGAATTTTAAATCTCCCTGGTTGCCCTTTTGTACTCACTACCCTTGATTTGATTCCGTGTTGCTTTATAGTACCTAATAAACCCTTGTATTCTAACAGACATGTAACCTCACCATTTTCGTGACTTGGACTATTGAAACTTATTTGGATTCCTTGAAATTCTCCTATGGATAAAGTTCAAAGGCTATTCGATGACCTACTGTGGCGTGACAGTTGCGCGCTGCAGCCATTATCTGGATTATGGAGACTGAAAGTTCACTGCAGCCAGTAGCGCACTGCCGAGGCAGGAACTTTAAGTTGAAGTGATTTCAGACATTCATAGGTTTCGGGTATTATTGAGACTTTGTCCTAAACTCTTCATATTTAGGTCTCTTGAGTTGCTTCGTCGATAATTGTTTGAAAATGAATAAAGTTGATATGTTATTCGGTAACATATTGTTATTTAAGTCATGGAACCGAAAGTTCACTGCAGCCAGACATACACTGGCGGGGCAGGGATTCTAAGTAAAGTGATTTCAAATATCTATATGTTCCCGGACACCATGGAAACTATATCCCTTTTTATATGATTTTTGGTTTTTGAGAATCACAAACCCTTGCACATTCATCCTGATTTGATACTGTATCTCCTGAGTATTGCGTACGTCTCCTCAATCAACCCTTGTTAAATTTTCCTTCTAGCATTTTATTGTTAGATCATTGAATTCCTCAAAATTGTATATTACTAGATTGTGATTCCGTACTTCGTTGTGAATTGTCTAAACTTCGATCTTAAGTCATGTCCATCTGACCATGATTTTCTATCTTGTCCTAGTCCACTTTGATCACACTTAATAGTTGTATCGTCGTAAATTGCTCCTCTAAGTTGTAATTGAACTTCATTCTATCTCGTGCCTATTTGATTCTTAACCATTGTTAGATCGTGTTATTCCAACTTCTTGTGCATAATTATAGTACTTGGACTCAAGGCTCAGAGCATCATGGATCGACAGAAGCATTGGGTGAACAGCAGCAGACGGCCACTTGAGTTTGCAGTGGGAGACAGATGTGTTCCTGAAGATTTCACCGACTAGGGGCATCATCAGATTTGACAGAGGCAGGAAACTCAGTCCGAGGTACATTAGACCTTTGACGTGACGGCACGAATCGACGAGGTGGCATACCAACTAGCGTTTCCAGCTAGCTTGGAGGGAGTGCACGACATTTTCCACGTGTCCCAGCTTCGACGCTACATTCCAGACCCGAGCCATATGGTGGACTACTCAGAGCTAGAGGTGGGTCCGAGCTTGACCTACGGGGAGCAGCCAGTGGAGATCCTTAATCGGAGGGAGAAGCGCTTGATGAACCAGACTATTTCTACTTGTCTGCGTCATGTGAAGACACCACTCTCCGGGAGAGTCCACATGGGAGCGCGAGGACGATATGCGGGAGCGCTATTCCACTTTATTTGATTGATTTGATTGTACTCCGTTTGTGGGATTCTAATTTCAATAAATAACTGGTGTTTGGATCTTTTGTGAATTGCTGAGTTTTGGTTTTGGTCCTTTGAATTTCGAGGACGAAATTTTTTAAGGGGGGAGATTTGTAACTCCACTTCCCGGTTTTAAAATAAATAAAATTGATTTCTAAAAATTATATAATTGTTTTTACTAGTTTAAACAATGAATTAGTTTAAACAATGAATTAGTTTTCATTTATAATTAGTAATCTATTTGGAGGGAAATTTTAGAACAAGATTCTTTTTGAATTTCAAAAGGTTGTTACAACTAATTTGAGTGGTCCCCACTCAATTCACAAGTTTCTAACTGATTTTTTGGTTTTCCTGAAAATATGAAAAGGAAAGGGGGTCTTTTGATTAAAATCACTTGGCGGAGGGGGTCTTCTACAAATAGAAATTCGGAAGGGTGCAGATTGCAAATTTGTAATCTTTTCCTTTTATTCTGTGGTGGAGAGAGAAAACTTATTCTCTCCATCGATCACTTCTTCTGAACCCTCTTCTTCTCGTGAGCGGTGATCTAGGGTTTAACCCAACGGCGGCGATGGGTGGCTTCGTCCTAGAGATCTCGGCAACGATGACAGTGATGGTGACGACGAGTCTCCATCCGGCACTCTCCTTCACGACGGCGAGGCTATCGAGAGCGGATGGTGACCTCCACCCCCCTTCGACAGCGATAGTAGTGTCAGGCGACTATGGCGGTGATGGCGGATCTCTCGACGGCGGTGGTCTTCCTTCCGATCGGCGACGACGGCGTCTGAGTCGGCGACTTCTCGGTTCGACACCGTGTCCTGTTCTTGTAGAGACAACGAAGACTCCACGATGACTTCAACGGCTCTCCGGCGATTAAAGGTAGAACCACACCCAGTGGTGAGGTGTTTCTCGACGGTGAGTTCTCTTCCCTCTCCTCTTGTCTCTCTTGTGGATATGTTTTGATCGGCCGATCGATCGATCAATTTATAATTGTGTCTTTTCAATAGAACCTACTAAGTATTGGATCTGAGTTCTCCTTGTTTCTTTGCACTGGTACTGCTCGAGGCAATGCTGAGGAAGAACTCGAGATCATAGTTGGACGGAGAGATCGTGTCCGACACCTTGGGGGCTATCTGCACTCTGGATCGGATCGATTTCTCAGGTAAACGTCTATCTTCTTAATGATGAGTAGTGTAACGTTTTGATTATGGTTTTGCATTGGGACTGGGTCGAGGGGGATGCAGGAATTGGTGGTTAGCTCGTGTCCGAATGTGGGATTATGTCCAGATGTTTATATTGTCTGGTGCATTGGGCTGGGATTTCAGTGTGGCTGTGTTCGTGTTCATGTGCGTGTCCGGTGTGGGTGTGTAGGCTGCCAGTGTTTGTGTCCAAGCTCCTGTCTGGTTCGTGTCTTACTGTATGGTTCGTGTCCTGCCACATTCCTTTTGGCGTGTGTATTTTAGAAGTGAAGAAGTCGATTCAGAGATTTCAAGATTGAGGGCAGTGGCTAATTTCTCTTATTTGATTTCAATGGGGTTGTATATTGTATTTCAATTGTATATTATTCTGTCGACTTGTGTATTTCTTTGTACAATTCATTTTGTGTGGGAGTTGATTGAATGCATATATTCCTGCATTTTTGTGATGTTATACTCTCATCCTAAGAGTTCTAAATTCTCTGATCTTAAACTTTGGTAGCCATTGGGAGAAACCAATTCCTGTGTGGGTTTTGCAGGATTTTTGTTTGTATACTTTGGTGAATCTTTGGTTGGGTGTTGCCAGCTTGGGACCTCCTCTTTGTAGCTGAGTTGAGGCATAATTCATGGGTTGGCCTATAGTCCAAACTGGAAGTGTTGGTTCTGTGTTGCTAAGGCTTGAGTTTAGGTTTAGTTATATTTTGCTGGGACTGGAATAGAGCAATAGCATAGGCTGGGTTAAATGGTTGGTTGCAGCTAGATTTTTTTACTCTGCAAGGCTTTTTGAGTAGAATATTGATTTGTGATGCTGGGATTTTGTAGAATTAAATCATGGGTGGAGTCGTGCCATACAGTCTTGGTAGTTGGGCTTTAGAATATGAGATCTGGGTTGTGTGAATAATTGAATGCAGGTGTTTGGGCTTTCCATAAATATATGGTCATGTCTGATTCTAAAGTCTAATGTTTATTTTTCTCTAAACTTTGTATTCTGGAAGGGGGACAGGGGTCATGTTGTGATTGCGGACATGGTTGGGCTAGAATTTAACTTCTGTACATTTTATGTTTGGGTTGCCTATATGTTGTTGGGTAGCAGAGTATATGAGCTGGGTCTTATATAACTATTGATACTTGGTAGTGCTGGAGCTAAAATATTTTCTTGGAATTATCCTCTAACATGTTCAAATACTTGTTTAGTAAACTTTTAGTTATAAATATTATATATATAATTGTCTTTATTATTTATACAAGTAGTGTTATACTTAATTTACTTTCTACATGAATAATATTTTAAGTAGGCTTTGCCTAATTTATTTATAACAAGCTAAGTTATAAGTGCTACTAATAGTATTTCAGGTAGTTAGCTATAGTCAAGAGTAATTCTTAGCAGAGTATAGCTAGTAGCTAGTACATAGGGAGTTAGTATTAATGTGTCTAGTAATTTCTTAATTTGTAATTAACCAACTTGTACAAATTCAGGTGGACTTACAGCTCTATTGCCTACCCGTACTTTTCTGGAGCAAGGCAAGTACATTCTATGGTTTTGATCAGTACATTTTCTTGTTCTTTATTGCTGACACACTGCGACACGTTCATGATCTTTTCTGGCTTGTTCTTTCATGATCTTACTTGTATCTTGGGGTGGGGAAATACTCTAGATATGTGACCAAACCCGGATACTTATTCATGATCTTTAGCTTAGGCCTCGCACAGTACACGCGGGTCCTAAGCCGTACCTACATGATCTTTCAGGATCTTTCATGCTCTTTCATGGTCTTACCTAAGCCGGTCACATATCATAGAAGTATTTCAAATTTATAACACACATGTTCAGGATTTTGTTCTTACATTAGTTTCCTATGATCCTGATCTTGATTTTAGCTATAGTCGTGATCTTTCTTGCATCTTTATATAGTCGTGATCTTTCATGTATCTTTATAGCAGTAGTTCATGTTCTTCATGTTCTTTACATACCTTGTTCTTATCCTGTTCTTTTAGCATTTATTTTCCATACCATGATGTTATTGTTCATTACCTAGAACTGTACTTTGCTCCGCTCCTGAATAGGATATGTTGCAGGTATGCTTGCAGGACATTGATCTACTCTATGGGCCAGAGCCCAGGATTTAGCTGAGCAGGATGAGGCTTAGCTTGAGGCTTCAGGTTTAGATTACTTAGCTTTTCTTTGAGATATTGCCTTTAGAGTTCATAGCACTTTTCATTCCTGTTGCTTCTGGTACATTCTGATATCTGGAGTTGTGGATTATGGTGATCATTCTGGGATACGATTTTAGATGCTGTGATTCTATACTTTCATGTTTATCTGGTTAGTTTTCTCTAGCTTGGTACATCTTACTTCGTCGTGTCGAACGACGAAGGCTGGGCGTGTCCGACTCGTGTCCGATTATTCGGGTACGGGTCGTGACACCACATAGGTCATGTAATTTAGGAATAGATTTGTTGAGTCCTAAACCCTATTAGATAACTTGACAAATTTTTCTAGAAGGATGTACCATTGCGTTTTGACATGATGGTAGGATCAAAAGTGGGTAGACCATTTGCCTGGTAAATTAGGCCTTCCTATGATTCAATTCTTAACATTGATAATTTGTTCGAGTTATCTTTCCTTTCTAAGACGTATCACTTAATTGTTCCATAAGAAATTATTTTCTAAGAAGTCAATATTCTATTTCTTCCAATGACTTTTGAGCTTAACATGACCCAATTATCCATCTATTAATTCTGAGTCTGTTTTTGTTTTATGTTATCCTACGATCCTTGAGTATGATAGAAATAGAAATTTGAAAATCTTACGTTGGTCGTCTCTCCTAGTCGATCGCTTAATTGCAAAATTGATACCTAATTGATCTTTTGATTTTCAAAAGATGGATACTTTCACTTCAAGGACAGTTACATAACACTTTTCATGATCAACTTGTTTGAATTTCTAGAAACTCCTTTGAAATTTTTAGGAATGTAGTGGGAATAATTTTGATGACTTACAATGGCAAAACGGCAGCGCACTGTCGTCATTTATTTGAATTATCGAGACTGTGGGTTCACTGCAGCCAACATCGCACTGGCGAGGCACGACCCATAAAGTTGAAATTATTTCAAGTAAACGTAGGTTATCAAATATTGTTAAAATTATGTCTTAGTTGTCCTTTTTGGATCTTTGTCATCTTTATGTCAATATGGGATATAGTTAATAAATATTCGATATCATACCATATTTGATTCACGAAACCAAGGGTTTACTACAGCCAGGTGTATACTAGTGAGACATAAATTCTTGGTAAAATGACTTAAGACATGATTACAGTTTTCGGATACTATAGAGGTTAGGAAAATAACATATATGTCCCTTTGATTCAAAGCCAAATACTAGGAAAAAATTTATAAGTTGGATAGCATGCCTCCCAACCTAACATCCCGTTGTCCTTATGACCTATTAACGAGGTAATTGACTGATACTAATAGGTTTACCTAGAATATGTAGTTCAGAGGTCCCTAACCCGTTGGTCGACCAAGGCCTTAGATAAGAAGACAGTAGGATGACTGCATAAGCACGAACATCGGATAAGGCTTAGATTCTAAAAGAACTTGAACTACTTGTGCCTTCTTTCAGTCATAAATCTTGCGTACTTATATTTTTGACTATCTGGACTGATGCTGTAACATCCAGTTTTCCAGATAAGGGTAATTTTGTAATTTTAATTATTATTTACTGATATTTAATTCACATTACAATTTTTGGTGATTTTTAATCATTTTTAAACGATTTAAAAACTGCTTTAAGTCATACTTTTGTGATTTTGATGTGCTGCTAGTGAAACCCTAGAGACGGCAAGACCTAGAGCCTAACCATGTCATTAGGATGATTTATTGATCATTTTAGCTTGAGGGTATTTTGGTCATTTAGTGAAATTTGAATTTATTTTAATTTATTGAATTGGTGATTGCTATCTGTGACTTTGACTTATAGAGACTTGTAGACTAGCCTAGAAGCTAACACTAGCTATGGTAACCCTAGTCTAACTTAAGTTAGCCCATTCTAGTCACTTAGGATTTAGTTTTGAAATAGGAAAATCAAGTTTAAGTGAAATGACTTATGGTTTAATGCAATGATTTATGATTTTCATTAAATGACTTATGACTTAAGCCCATGGCCCATAACTAGAAACCCTAACCCTAACCAAACTCTAAGTGACCAGCCACATAGGGATCCCCACCCTATATAAACACTTATTCATTAGTTCTTGCCTCTTTTATATCATTTCAACACATAGGAAAAGAAAGGTTTGTCCATTCTTTCCCAATCCATAGATTTCTCATTTTAAATCCTTTTTAACTCTAGTTTCTTGCATTAGAGCTTAATACCCTTCTATTTTCTGTTTATGGAGAGTAATCCCAGATTTTGAGCAATTTGGGGATCCGAGCGAGCAAAAAGGAACACTTTATTTTGGGGCTTTTTCTTGCTATTTGCATCTATAGGTAAAACCTTTTAAATTACATTATTATTTTTGTTTTCTTTGCATATAGGGCTAGATCTAGGTGTCCCCTAGCTGTCCCTGAATTTTAGGTTAATTTTGTGTCCGTTTGGTGTCCGTATCGGACACGTGTCTATGTGTATTGCTAAGTGTTCGATAAAATGCTTGAGTCGATTAAACCTTGCTTATTTTTGAAACTAATTAAACAATATTTTAGCCCTTGGTGTGTGGATCACAATCATGATTGACTGAGTTGGATTCTGTGCACCCTCGTGTCCAAAATTGGACGCACACGCACGCACGGGACATAGCATTGTGCCCGTGCAGTCCCCTGCTTTACGGGCTAGACACAGGACACGACACGGCCTCTCATGGCCTGATTTTTGGTGGACACGTGGGCCTATTCTCTGACACAACGCTCAAAAATTTGTTCGGGTTTCGTCGAGTGTTTAGTGAGAAATCTCACGCGCACTGGACCTGGCCCAGACTGCACGAACGCGAGAATCATGTCGGATACGCGTCTCGTGCACGCGACACGCTCCACATGGACATGGTGCAGGCTACGGGACACGCACCCCTATCCTTGGCGAACCCTAGGATACGAGCACGAGCTCTCTAGTGTCGTGTGTCGTGTCCTGGGATGCTCTGCACCTCTGCACGAGGCTGCATGTGTGTTATTCCTGCTGAGTGTGTATTTTCGTGATTGGACACATCGTGTACACTTTTGTGGACACGAAATAACCTGAGTGACACCTACAATTGTGCATGAACCCTTACCCACCATTATTTTGATGTGTTATATGATTTTTTGAATGCCAAATTGGTTATCCCTAATTTTCTGACACGGTTTGTGTAACAGGGATGTTCTCTGATTTCTCCTATTTTAAATTCGTTTACTTGTGTTAATTTGATGCTAACATGTTTAATAGAATGATGTGTACATGTTAGCTAACCTAGGGTTCAATGATGTTTAGTTTTAGCTTGGTTATGCTTTCAAATCCTTATTTCTTGAAAACTGAAAATGCTAACACTGAATCCTGAGTTTAGACACACTGTTTTCATACACACACATATATTATTCTGTAATCTTGAGAACCATGTTGAAATCCACACACACACCACTCCCTTCACTTATTCATCACTCCTTAGATATGCATTGCATTCTTGTAATGCATCTCCCCTTCATTCCCTGCATTTAATCATTGTAGGTAAAACATGTTGATCCACCGCACTTTACTACTACACTTGCATACATGTGTTTAGCCTACAACAGACCCTACTTGACCCTTGTTTCAGTCCAATATCTGGACATAAATTGGGTGAGAGCCTATGTGATAATATACTTTGTATATGTGATGTTGTATGTATGTGATAATTGTAATATATGCTAAGGTAGGTCAGTAATTATATGAGGGGCTGAACATGGTTGACTTGTCTTAGCTTGCTTGCTTGCATTTGCAGCAGCTAACAGCAGTAGCAGCATTGCAATTTCAGTTGCAGCAATGGCAGCAGCAGTGCTTGGCAGTAGGGGTTCTTTTTCTAGCCTTTGTAGTGGTGAGTTAGCTAGTAAAATATGTTAGAATGTTTGAGAGGGTGTATTAGTGTTAGATAATATGTTAGGGTAATGGATAAATAAGGGGTATTGGATATTAGATAGGATATGAGAGATGGTTCAGGACTTAGGCTTGAGAGTTTTTGTAATGCTAGAGGGTGCAGTCCAGGTATTCATATTGACATCCCATTAATACTAAGAGTTTTAGCCCTTACTCAAAACAGTTTTGTTTAGCCCTGGGATACATGTGTTCAGCCCTTAAGAACTATATTAGGACAGGCCTGTCTATGCATTCCCTGTTACCTCCTTTGATCCATTGCATACTATGTATATGGTATATATATATGTATGTAGTGTAGCATATATAAATATTATGTAAGGATGTATCTATGTGGTAGAGTTTTTGGGATATATCATATGTTTGGATGTTGAGATAGGGTAGTAGTGTATAGGGAGAAAAGGGAAGAAAATAGGAAGGAAAGGTTAATGCTTGAGGGAAGAGTAGTAGGTAATGTCATGTAAGGATAGGTTAGTAGGATTTGAGTGAATGGCTAGTGCATGTATACATATATGTTGGGTTCACACATAATGTCATTACCTTATATGGGTATTTGAAGTTGAGGGCTAAGGATAAGTGATATAGTATCCTATATATGATGTGTAATGTATATTAGTTTGGGATATTATATATATATATATATATATATATATATATATATATATATATATATATATATATATATATATATATATATATATATATAGCATGGTAGTTGAGTGTGGGTTGTGGTAGTTTATAGGTAGAAAGGACTAGGGTTTGAGTCATTATTGTATATAGATATGTGGTACTTGATGTATGAGTTAGATTATAGGATTAGTTAAATGTTGGATTATGGTTAATTTATGAGAATAGCTTTATTATAGAGTTTGAGTCTAGATGTGACCAATTGACCTAGTTTGACTAGAGTATTGACTTGGGTGACCCAGAGTTGACCAAGTTTGACTTGGACCTAGTTTGACCTAGACCGTTGACCAGGTTTGACTTAGAGTTGACTTTGACCTAGATTGGCCTAGAAATCATGTAGATTGCATCATAAACTTTATTTATCTTATTTTAAATATATTATAACCTGTACTGCTCTATTTAGGATATTGTGACTCCGGTGCAGACATCTGATATTATACTACTCTTTTAAGAGTATCGGGCGAGTACATTTTCTGATAGTTCTCTCATTTATTTGTCAGTTACTGTACTTTAGTTCTAGTTAGTTTTATGTGATTCTCTGTTACTACACGTATGGATATTTCTGGATTCATGTATGCGACATACTTACCATATTGTCTGGCCTCTATTATTGGAATCATTCTGGAATCATTACTTGTATCATCGTATTTGGCTGGATTCTCTCGATTCTCGTGTCTTGTACTGGACTCACTTGTATTGCGAGGCGGGGAAATATTAAGACATGTAGACATACCCCAAATCTGGAATCTCCCTACCGGAATCTACTGGAAGCATAGCCGTCTCTCGCCTGATCAGTGAGAGATGTGTCTGATACCTACAGCCGTTTACATGTCGATCTCAGTATTTTAAAACACACTGTTAGAATATAGCTGGTCTCACTGGATTCTTGATCACTGACTAGAATCATCTTGTACTGGATTCATCTTGTACTAGATTCGACCCGTACTGGATTTACATAGGATTTACACTTGTTTACATTACTGTCTGGACTTATCATATTACTCTAGTTCAGCTAGATTTATTTTATAGTCTTCATTGCCATGATTCTTCTCTTGTTTTAGTTACTTTACTTTCCTTGCATCTTATCTGTTTCTCTATACCATCACCTGAACATAAACCACCATGTTCATCAATAAAACTGTCTATAACTGCCTTATATTTTTCTGTCATTTTGTAACACCCATATATCGGAATACGTATTTTTGATCAAGCCTGCATGTATCTTGGACCTGTATTTTATTTTCTCAGATTCTGGCCTGTAATTGTATTTTTGGCTCGACTTGCAGATTTTGGTTTTCTCGTAAAACGGATTTTGGCATGACTTGGTTTTATTTTGTGGAGGAGAATTGGTTTAGTTTGGTTTGGTTTAGTTTGGTTTAATATGCATGGAACACCTTAGCCTATGCTCCACCCTCAACACACCACAACCACCCTCATTAAAACTCCACCTACTTTTCTCTCTCCTCCATAATTCTCTCATTTATTTCTCCATCTTCTTCTTCTTCCTTCCTCTACACAACACCAACACCATAGGCAAGTGCACCTTGCCACCACAGGAGAACCATATTTTATTTGTCCATTAGCTAGATTAGGCCATGGTGATCAATATTAGTGCTTGACATTTTGTGATTTGGAGTCTCCATTGTTCTAGATCTAGGTTTTAACTATTTTTGGATTTACATGGTTTTGATCTATTTTGGTTGGATTTTTGTGGGTTCTGATGCTTCCATGTGGAAGAGAATTCAATTTTACTCAAGTTAGAACTTTGAAAATCTAGATTTGGCTTTAATTTGGCAAAGATATGAAGATTTGAATTCTTGGTGTTCTTAGTGTTCTTCTCGGCCTGGAGTAGCAGACTGCAGCCTGCGCTCTTTAGCGTAGTGCTGGACTGCGCATCCCCTCTCGGCCTGCGCTCTTTAGCGCAGCGCCGACCGCGCAGCTTGCCCTATGGTGAACTGCGCTCAGCCCCATGCGCCAACCATTCCTGCGCAATCCACCCCTGCGTAGTTCACTCCTGCGCAGTCTGCTCATACGCAATCCACCCCTGCGCAGTTCACTCCTGCGCAGTCTGCTCGTGCGCAATCCACCCCTGCGCAGTTCACTCCTGCGCATTCTGTTCATGCGCAATCTGACCCATGCGCCATCTGCCCCTGCGCCCTGTGCCCCTGCGCACTTGGCACCCTGCGCAGCTGACACCTGTACAATCCAACCTCCTGACCCCTTGCGCAATCCATTGGCTCTTGGAGTTTTGGTTTTATTTCTCTAAGCTTGGCTCTTCTATAGCCCTGTATATTGATATTTTATTAGATATTTCACGCCCATTTTATATCCTTACGCCTTTTGTCATGAACTTGATTTTACTTAATATGTTTGGAATGACTATTGTACATGGCATGGTATGACAAGGAACTAGCATAACACAACAGTGACCCGTAGTGGTGCACTCCTGACATGACCAACCTGACATGATAGTGGCCCGTCGTGGCGCACTCCTGACAAGTACCCTGACATGATTTATCTTGATAACTTGATAGTGGCCCGTGGCGGCGCACTCCTGACTTGACTTGACTTGTAACTTGTAACTTGACTCGTATAATCAACTTGACACCGTGGGTGTTTCTGCTTGCTTGCTCGTGCAATCCACTTGTCTTGTCTTGCATCATGTCTAGGACGTGACTCCCTGGTTCCCACGGTCAGGGATTCATACTGAATATGGATTAGGCTAATGACTAGATCAAACTATAGTTCATGGAGAATTTCCAGTCACAGACAATCTCGTTATCTGGGCGCTCTTAATTGGACTTGTAGCTTGCCGACGAGTAGAGCACATTTCCAGCGCACTGTCATGTGTTGCACCTCTAAGTCACCTAAGGGTATATCGTCTCCAGGGCGATGTACCCAACCATACTCTCAACCCGCGGAAGGATAACTGGATGGTCTGCAGGGCTTGGGACTGGGAAATTCTTATTGCATCTTGTTAGTAATTAGGCTTGTGACAACCCTAGTTAGTTAAAGTAGTAAGCCGTAGTAATTGCTTGGCCGCTTGTGAATGGATGATGTCTAGCCCTGTCTAAGTCTTGTCTAGTCCCTGTACCCTGGTACTCCTGAACATGATTGTTTTACTTGCTTAACAATAATTGGGTAGAGACAAGGAGCTATTCAGGCGAAGGGTTATAACCCCGGTCCTTGTTTGGTTTACGGGTTGTAACCTGGTTTCTAGAATGGTCCCACGTCCCTAGTCGTTTATTGTCTTGTTGCACTCTTTATTTACTTGTACCTTCTTCCATTTCTTTTCTTATGTTCTGATATGCTGGCTTTTATTCTTATTTTGTGGCCTCCTTTGTGGCACTTGCTCTTTCTGGGGTTTGACCCAGCTGGTTTTGTGTGGCCAGATTTTGGAGCAGCTCCCGAGGATCTACCGAACCTCCAGCCCGATGGTGGCGACTAGAAGGAACCCGGGCTACGAGTGGGTTTTCTATTTTGTTTCGCTCACTCTATTATAAATTATTCTTTTGAGGCGTTTAGCCGACGAGCACCTGTTAGCTCGATGCACTTTTACTTACTGTCTGCCTACGGGCTGTAAACATGATTAACAAATCCTAGGGTTGATCATGTATGACTTAACTCTTGCTAGTCCTATCATTTTGTACGACTAGCTTCATGATCAGCTGATATGTAATATTTGGGATGCCTTTTATTGTATATTTTGTGGTCAAACATCTTGTAATTATATTATTTGCTTGAGATTGAGATAGTAGGCTTGACCTTAAGAGACTGTTGGCTTGTAGTAAACCCTCATATCTAGACAGCCATGACCGTATAGTTGAGATGTATTCTATTTCAATATACGTAGCTGGCTATGTTCGCCCCCGCTCTCCAGTATTCTGGTTCTGGGGCGTGACATGGTTTAAGTGGTGGCCCATGCAGGTCCTGTCAATCAAGAAATGTGAGGGTTTACCGATAGATGTCTCAATCAGTACTCGTTCTTGATCTCCGTTCATATCCTCTGAATCTCTGGAATCTTGACTTGATCACATGCTTGTATCATTGATCTGTCCTGGTCCTTCCTTATTGTTTTCCCCTGTGTCGTCTTCTTCAGCGGCACTGTACCTGACCCCACCGATCAGCAAGGTGGAGCACTTCATGTGGACCAGCAACCCGGAGATCAAGCAAAGCATTCCGGAGTGGCCTCCAGAGTTGTGCCTTCTGGAGGAGAGCCCCCAGTTCAGCCCGTTCAGCCTGCCGAACCGGATGATGGCACTTTGGTAGGTCTCATCAGGACCTTGATAGCTTCCCAGGATCGCAAAGGAGACGCCTTACACCAGACTGTGGCAGATGCTTTGACCAGAGGCGATCATCCAGGGAACAGCGCGACCAACAGCTTCAAGCGCCTGAACCCTCCCTTCTTCGACGGCAGTGAAGATGCGATTGCCGCGGACGCTTGGCTTCAGGATACCGAGGTGGTTCTGGAAGCAGCTAGGACACCTGAGAGTGAGAAGGTGGCGGTGGTATGCCTGCAGTTGCTGGACTTAGCTCGCAGTTGGTGGGCGACTCAGGCCATGGGATTAGTGGCACCCATTGCTTGGGCGGTGTTTAGAGAGAGATTCCAGACGAAGTATTTCGATGCTGTGGCTCGGTACGATCTGCAGACCAGATTTACCAACTTGAAGCAAGGAGGTAGAACAGTCGACAGTTATGCATCTGAGTTTTCTAGGCTTAGTAGGTTTTCCTTCACCTTGGTGGCGACCGAGTTTGATAGGGCCCAGCGGTTCCAGCAGGGACTGCATTTGGAGATCTTTTTGGCAGTCGAGCAGTTCGAGCACCAGACGTTCGATGCGGTATTGAGGGCAGCTAGGTGGCATGAGTACACCTCCCAGAGGATCGTAGATAGGACCGGAGGTAGGAAGCGGTCCCACAGTCAGATGCACCAATCATCAGCTCCAGTCCCGGCAGCTAGGGGATTGACCATTGGAACTCCGAGGCGGGCGGCCTCAGTAACGTCGGTTCAGCATTCAACCCCGACGTACCCGCAGCAGCAGAAGCAGAAGCAGACTTCCGCAATAGGATGTTCACATTGCGGGAAGCCAGGCCATGTAGTGGCAGATTGTCGTAGGGCACAAGGATTGTGCCTAGCTTTTGGTGCAGCAGATCACAAGATAGGAGCCTGTCCGAATAGGGGTAGTTCATCCTCTTCCAACCTAACCAGTCCATCGGTTAGGGGACCAGCACCTGTGCAGCAACAGCAGTACCCGAGGCTATTGTTGCCTCAGGCCCAGGCATTTCATCAGCAGAACCAGCAGCAGTATACCTAAGCCCAAGTGCAGAGCAGGCAGAGAGGTTTCCAGCAGAGGGGACCCGCAGCTAGAGGTCAGGCCATGATGATGGCTATGGAAGAAGAAGTTGCACCAGGTGAGGTAGTGGCAGGTACTATTCTCGTCAACTCCTTTCTAGCTTCAGTATTATTTGATTCTGGTGCATCGCATTCATTCATGTCTGCACAATTCACGACACGGATAGGGTTGGAGCCCGAGTCATTATCAGTGAGGCTCAATATACTTACTGGTAATGGTCTTGTAGGAGTAGATCGAGTGTTTTCCTCGTGTCGGATCATAGTTAGCGGTAGAGAGTTCCCCGCTAGATTTATAGAATTTCCTATAGCAGACTATGATGTAGTCTTAGGCATGGATTGGTTGAGGAACCAGTATACTAGGATAGACTGCCATGTTGGCAGGGTTATCTTTAGTATTCCAGGCGAGCCAGAGTTTTTATTTTCCAGAGGCGCGGTGGAGCCATCCTCCCCAGTGTTGCGGATGGCAGTTGCAGCAGTACAGTTGCCCCAGATAGTTGAAGAATTTCCAGATGTCTTCCCAGAGGAACTTCCAGGGATGCCGCCAGAGTAGAAGATCGAGTTCACTATAGACTTAATCCCCGGGACAGCACCAGTATCAGAGAGAGTCTACAGAATGGCGCCTTCAGAGTTAAAGATTTTGTACAAGATGATTGAAGAACTCAGGACCAAGGGATTCATTCGTGTAAGTGGATCGCCTTGGGGAGCCCCGATGCTTCTTGTGAAAAAGAAGGATGGTACGTCCAGGTTATGTGTAGATTATCGTACCTTGAACTCAGTGACAATCAAGAACAGATACCCTCTCCGGAGGATAGATGACTTGTTTGATCAACTTAAATGGGCTTTAGTGTTCTCGAAGATAGACTTACGGTCAGGATACCACCAGATCAGAGTCAGAGAGCAGGACATTCCGAAGACAGCGATTAGATCGAGATATAGGAATTGGGTGTTCCTTGTTATGCCCTTTGGAGCAACCAATACGTCAGCAGTATTCATGGACCTCATGAATCGCATTTTTATGCCTTACTTGGATCAGTTCGTGATCGTGTTTCTAGATGATATCTTGGTCTACAGCAAGAGTGAAGCAGAGCACGAGCAGCATCTCAGAATCGTCCTTCAGACGCTTAGGGAGCACCAGTTGTACGCCAAGTTCAGTAAATACGAGTTCTGGCTTGATCGCATTTCGTACTTGGGTCACATCATTACCCGAGGAGGAGTGAAAGTGGATCTCCAGAAGATTGTGGCTATCGAGTCATGGTCAATACCCAGCTCAGTGGCAGAAGTTTGTAGCTTCCTTGGATTGGCCGGCTACTACCGGCGATTCGTTTCAGATTTTGCAAGGATTTCAGCGCCGATGACCCAGTTGACTCGTAAGGATGTGCCGTTTGTTTGGATAGCAGAGTGTCAGGAATCATTCGAGAAGTTGAAGCGGTGTTTGATAACGGCTCCTATTCTCACACTTTCAGATGGGATCGAAGGATTCACAGTTTATTGCGATGCTTCAGGCAGAGGATTGGGATGTATCTTAATGCAGCATGGGAAGGTAATATCTTATGCATCGCGTCAACTTCGTGATCATGAGAAGAATTACCCAACCCACGACTTGGAGCTAGCAGCAGTAGTGTTTGCACTTAAGTTGTGGAGACACTACTTGTACGGAGATAGAGTGGAGATATTTACTGATCACAAGAGCCTGAAGTATGTTTTCACCCAGAAGGACCTTAATATGCGGCAGAGAAGACGGCTTGAGCTATTGGTGGACTACGATGTGGATTTGCAGTATCACCCAGGGAAGGCCAACGTAGTAGCAGATGCGTTGAGCAGGAGAGCCAGAGTTTATTTCCTGACGGTGCAACCAGAGTTACTGGCCGATCTTCAGAAGATGGGAATTGAAGTGGTTCTTTCTACCAGTGTGACATTGATGGCCAGTCTACAGGTTCAGTACAGCATAGTTGAGAGGATCCGGATGGCGCAATCTACAGATTCCAAGCTTCAACGGCTCAGAGCAGAGGGTGAGGCAGGAAGACGACCAGAGTTATGTATTCGTGAGGATGGTACACTTCGACACGGCTCTCGTCTTTGTGTACCCAGTGGAGATATCAGACAGAAAGTCATGGCAGAAGCTCACAGCTCGCAGTATTCTATTCATCCCGGTGGTACGAAGATGTACCATGATATCCGTCAGCACTTCTGGTGGAATGGCATGAAGAGGGAGATAGCCCGGTTTCTCTCTCGGTGTTTGGTTTGTCAGCAGGTTAAAGCTGAACATCAGAGGCCCGCTGGACTTCTTCAGCCCTTGTCGATTCCAGAATGGAAGTGGGAGCATGTGACCATGGATTTTGTGACTGGATTGCCTAGATCTCCAGCTGGTAGAGATGCTATTTGGGTTATAGTTGACAGGCTCACGAAGGTGGCTCATTTTCTCCCATTCAGAGTTGGGCAGTCTACGGCTCAGTTAGCAGAGATGTATCTCAGGCAGATTGTCAGGCTTCACGGTGTGCCCGTCAGTATCACCTCGGACCGAGATTCAAGATTTACATCGCACTTTTGGCGTAGCTTGCAAGAGAGTTTGGGAACTCGACTCCAGTTCAGTTCAGCATATCATCCGTAGACAGATGGTCAGTCAGAACGCACAATCCAGACTCTTGAAGACATGCTAAGATCTTGTACGCTCGACTTCGATGTTTCATGGGAAGATCACCTGTATCTCGTAGAATTCTCGTACAACAATAGCTTCCAGGCCAGTATCCAGATGGCTCCGTTCGAGGCTCTGTATGGTAGGAAGTGCAGATCCCCGCTAGCATGGGATGATGTTGGAGAGAGGCAGATGCTTGGTCCAGAGATGATTGCCCAGACAATTGAAGTGGTCAGAAGGATCAGAGATCGTCTTCGAGTTGCCCAAGATCGCCAGCGGCATTGGGCCGATGCTCATCGACGTCCCCTAGAGTTTGCTATCGGCGACCATATATTCCTTAGGATCTTGCCTACACGTATTTATTTGTCAGTTACTGTACTTTAGTTCTAGTTAGTTTTATGTGATTCTCTGTTACTACACGTATGGATATTTCTGGATTCATGTATGCGACATACTTACCATATTGTCTGGCCTCTATTATTGGAATCATTCTGGAATCATTACTTGTATCATCGTATTTGGCTGGATTCTCTCGATTCTCGTGTCTTGTACTGGACTCACTTGTATTGCGAGGCGGGGAAATATTAAGACATGTAGACATACCCCAAATCTGGAATCTCCCTACCGGAATCTACTGGAAGCATAGCCGTCTCTCGCCTGATCAGTGAGAGATATATCTGATACCTACAGCCGTTTACATGTCGATCTCAGTATTTTAAAACACACTGTTAGAATATAGCTGGTCTCACTGGATTCTTGATCACTGACTAGAATCATCTTGTACTGGATTCATCTTGTACTAGATTCGACCCGTACTGGATTTACATAGGATTTACACTTGTTTACATTACTGTCTGGACTTATCATATTACTCTAGTTCAGCTAGATTTATTTTATAGTCTTCATTGCCATGATTCTTCTCTTGTTTTAGTTACTTTACTTTCCTTGCATCTTATCTGTTTCTCTATACCATCACCTGAACATAAACCACCATGTTCATCAATAAAACTGTCTATAACTGCCTTATATTTTTCTGTCATTTTGTAACACCCATATATCGGAATATGTATTTTTGATCAAGCCTGCATGTATCTTGGACATGTATTTTATTTTCTCAGATTCTGGCCTGTAATTGTATTTTTGGTTCGACTTGCAGATTTTAGTTTTTTCGTAAAACGGGTTTTGGCATAACTTGGTTTTATTTTGTGGAGGAGAATTGGTTTAGTTTGGTTTGGTTTAGTTTGGTTTAATATGCATGGAACACCTTAGCCTATGCTCCACCCTCAACACACCACAACCACCCTCATTAAAACTCTACCTACTTTTCCCTCTCCTCCATAATTCTCTCATTTATTTCTCTATCTTCTTCTTCTTCCTTCCTCTACACAACACCAACACCATAGGCAAGTGCACCTTGCCACCACATGAGAACCATATTTTATTTGTCCATTAGCTAGATTAGGCCATGGTGATCAACATTAGTGCTTGACATTTTATGATTTGGAGTCTCTATTGTTCTTGATCTAGGTTTTAACTATTTTCGGATTTACATAGTTTTGATCTATTTTGGTTGGATTTTTGTGGGTTTTGATGCTTCCATGTGGAAGAGAATTCAATTTTACTCAAGTTAGAACTTTGAAAATCTAGATTTGGCTTTGATTTGGCAAAGATATGAAGATTTGAATTCTTGGTGTTCTTAGTGTTCTTCTCGACCTGGAGTAGCAGACTGCAGCCTGCGCTCTTTAGTGCAGTACTGGACTGCGCATCCCCTCTCGGTCTGCGCTCTTTAGTACAGCGCCGACCGTGCAGCTTGCCCTATGGGGAACTGCGCTCAGCCCCATGCGCCAACCATTCCTGCGCAATCCACCCCTGCGCAGTTCACTCATGCGCAGTCTGCTCATGCGCAATCCACCCCTACGCAGTTCACTCCTGCGCAGTCTGCTCATGCTCAATCCACCCCTGCGTAGTTCACTCCTGTGTAGTCTGTTCATGCGCAATCTGACCCATGCGCCATCTGCCCCTACGCCCTGTGCCTCTGCGCACTTGGCACCCTGCGCAGCTGACACCTGCGCAATCCAACCTCCTGACCCCTTGCGCAATCCATTGGCTCTTGGAGTTTTGGTTTTATTTCTCTAAGCTTGGCTCTTCTATAGCCCTGTATATTGATATTTTATTAGATATTTCACGCCCATTTTATATCCTTACGCCTTTTGTCATGAACTTGATTTTACTTAATATGTTTGGAATGACTATTGTACATGGCATGGTATGATAAGGAACTAGCATAACACAACAGTGACCCGTAGTGGTGCACTCCTGACATGACCAACCTGACATGATAGTGGCCCGTCGTGGCGCACTCCTGACAAGTACCCTGACATGATTTATCTTGATAACTTGATAGTGGCCCGTGGCGGCGCACTCCTGACTTGACTTGACTTGTAACTTGTAACTTGACTCGTATAATCAACTTGACACCGTGGGTGTTTCTGCTTGCTTGCTCGTGCAATCCACTTGTCTTGTCTTGCATCATGTCTAGGACGTGACTCCCTGGTTCCCACGGTCAGGGATTCATACTGAATATAGATTAGGCTAATGACTAGATCAAACTATAGTTCATAGAGAATTTCCAGTCACAGGCAATCTCATTATCTGGGCGCTCTTAATTGGACTTGTAGCTTGCCGACGAGTAGAGCACATTTCTAGCGCACTGTCATGTGTTGCACCTCTAAGTCACCTAATGGTATATTGTCTCCGGGACGATGTACCCAACCATACTCTCAATCTGCGGAAGGATAACTGGATGGTCTGCAGGGCTTGGGACTGGGAAATTTTCATTGCATCTTGTTAGTAATTAGGCTTGTGACAACCCTAGTTAGTTAAAGTAGTAAGCCGTAGTAATTGTTTGGCCGCTTGTGAATGGATGATGTCTAGCCCTGTCTAAGTCTTGTCTAGTCCCTGTACCCTGGTACTCCTGAACATGATCGTTTTACTTGCTTAACAATAATTGGGTAGAGACAAGGAGCTATTCAGGCGAAGGGTTACAACCCCGGTCCTTGTTTGGTTTATGGGTTGTAACCTGGTTTCCAGAATGGTCCCACGTCCCTAGTCGTTTATGGTCTTGTTGCACTCTTTATTTACTTGTACCTTCTTCCATTTTTTTTCTTATGTTCTGATATGCTGGCTTTTGTTCTTATTTCGTGGCCTCCTTTGTGGCACTTGCTCTTTCTGGGGTTTGACCCAGCTGGTTTTGTGTGGCCAAATTTCGGAGCAGCTCCCGAGGATCTACCGAACCTCCAGCCCGATGGTGGCGACTAGAAGGAACCCGGGCTACGAGTGGGTTTTCTATTTTGTTTCGCTCACTCTATTGTAAATTATTCTTTTGAGGCGTTTAGCCGACGAGCACCTGTTAGCTCGATGCACTTTTACATACTGTCTGCCTACGGGCTGTAAACATGATTAACAAATCCTAGGGTTGATCATGTATGACTTAACTCTTGCTAGTCCTATCATTTTGTACGACTAGCTTCATGATCAGCTGATATGTAATATTTAGGACGCCTTTTATTGTATATTTGGTGGTCAAACATCTTGTAATTATATTATTTGCTTGAGATTGAGACAGTAGGCTTGACCTTAAGAGACTGTTGGCTTGTAGTAATCCCTCATATCTAGACAGCCGTGACCGTATAGTTAAGATGTATTCTATTTCAATATACGTAGCTGGCTATGTTCGCCCCCGCTCTCCAGTATTCTGGTTCTGGGGCGTGACACATTTACTTGGGTTTTCTTGATGGGTTGTACTCGTTCCTGTCCTGACTGGACCTGTTGAAAATTTTATAGATGATTGCCCTGAGGACATTTGCCCTACTTATTATGGACCAGGAGATGGCTTAGCTACCTTTGGCCCCGACACTCAGGAGTGATCAGGAGATTAGCTAGTTGTCTTATTTTCGTTTTCATGCTTTAGAACTTGAGTTGTAAATAAGTTGAGATATGTTGTTTGAGATTATCTGAGATTATATTATTTAGTAGTTGGTTTTATTGCTGTTATTTAGTCTTAGTTATAATCTTCTGTGTTATCATATCGTGCTTAGACTGTGATTGAGATTATATTATATCTATACTTGTCCTCCGTTCGGAGTTGAGATTTTGACAAGTACATTATATCATTGCGTGAGTTGTTGGTTAGATAGTGACCTAGAACAGCATTCTACCGCCGACACTGCGGCGCAGGCTGGGCGTTGTTACGTGCTCGTACCCTCACAGTGGGTGTGGGTCGTGACACGTTTTTAGTGGTGGCCCATACAGGTCGAGAGTCGCATTAGTGCGATATCGTGGTTGTGCAACGATTAGTTGTACTGCTGCGCACCTGCGATAGGAATTAAGGAATAGGCTCTAGTTGAGAGTGTACTCAATCACAGATGGGACTACTTGAGAACATTCATGGGATGACCCTTGAGAATCTTATTATAAACTATCTCGAAATTCGATTCCGACAGTTTCTATCAACTTCCTTGTTTATCGTTGAATTTGATTTTTGGTATTCATTATTGACTTGATTTTCTACCAAGATAACATTATGCGCTAGGTTGCCTCAGTCATGGAATCTAGAGTCTTCTACAGCCATATTAGCTGGTTTGGCGATAAGATAGAGTCTGATTTTGGATGTATTTCTCGGGTGTGGGAATTTAAGGTTTTCGCAGCCAAGCTAGTGGCAATGCTAAAATTTTAAATACCATAATTCTAGAGGTATATACATTAGTTGCGGACTCTATTGATTATCGTAGCCATACTTACTGGTGTGACGAGGATTCTGGTAAAATGGTTCTGGATAGACGGGTATGATTATCAGATTGCAGAATAGATACCATATAGATGGTGCCCTAGTATAATTGAGTGGAATATCAGTGTGGATATTACTTGAGTGTCATGGATTAGATAGAGGGAGCTAGGCCACCTGTAGCGCAGCACTGTGCCCTGCACCATCAGAGGGATACACCCCAGAGGGGCAGGGCTTTTGCGCTGACAGTCGAGTAGACCGACGCTACAGTTGACGGGTTAGCAGGTCTGTCTTTCATGTTCTTCTTTTCATCTTGTTGTGTGATTCCATTAGTACCTGTCAGGATGTTTTGTGCTGTGATAGATAGTATAGTGGCCCTGATCAAGACCGTGATATCACGACCAATAGGACCATAATTTGCATATTTTAGATATAGTTTTCTTGACCTTGATTGTTGGGGGTTTGACCTAGAAGGGGTGCGATCATCTTAATTTCGAGGTCAAAATTTTTCTAAGGGGGGTAGGATTGTAACACCCAGTTTTCTAGATGAGGGTAATTTTGTAATTTTAATTATTATTTACTGATATTTAATTCATATTATGATTTTTTGTGATTTTTAATCATTTTTAGACGATTTCAAAACTACTTTAAGTCATGACTTGTGATTTTGATGTGCTGCTAGTAAAACCCTAGAGACTGCATGACCTAGAGCCTAACCATGTCATTAGGATGATTTATTGATCATTTTAGCTTGAGGGTATTTTGGCCATTTAGTAAAATTTGAATTTATTTTAATTTATTGAATTGGTGATTGCTATCTGTGACTTTGACTTATAGAGACTTGTAGACTAGCCTAGAAGCTAACCCTAGCTATGGTAACCCTTGTCTAACTTAAGTTAGCCCATTCTAGTCACTTAGGATTTAGTTTTGAAATAGGAAAATCAAGTTTAAGTAAAATGACTTATGGTTTAATGCAATAATTTGTGATTTTCATTAAATGACTTATTACTTAAGCCCATGGCCCATAACTAGAATCCCTAACCCTAACCAAACCCTAAGTGACCAGCCACATAGGGATCCCCACCCTATATAAACACTTATTCATTAGTTCTTGCCTCTTTTATATCATTTCAACACATAGGAAAAGAAAGGTTTGTCCATTCTTCCCCAATCCATAGATTTCTTATTTTAAATCATTTTTAACTCTTTTTTCTTGCATTAGATCTTAGTACCTTCTATGTTCTATTTATGGAGAGTAATACCAGATTTTGAGCAATTTGGGGATCTGAGCTAGCAAGGAGCAACACTTCATTTTGGGGCTTTTTCTTGCTATTTGCATCTATAGGTAAAACTCTTTAAATTGCATTATTATTCTTTTTTCTTTGCATATAGGGCTAGATCTAGGTGTCCCCTAGCTGTCCCTGAAGTTTGGGTTAATTTCGTGTCCGTATCGGATACGTGTCTATGTGTATTGCTAAGTGTTCGATGAAATGCTTGAGTGGATTAAACCTTGCTTATTTTCGAAACTAATTGAACAATATTTTAGCCCTTGGTGTGTGGATCACAATCGTGATTGACTGAGTTGGATTCTGTGCACCCTCGTGTCCAAAATAGGTTACACACGTACGCACGGGACACAGCACTGCGCCCGTGCAGTCCCCTGCTGTACGGGCTCGACACATGACACGACACGGCCTCTCATGGCCTGATTTTTGGTGGACACGTGGGCCTAGTCTCTGACACAATGCTCACAAAATTTGGTCGGGTTTTATCGAGTGGTTAGTGAGAAATCTCACTCGTACTGGACCTTGCCCAGACTGCACGAACGCGAGAATTGTGTCGGATACGCGTCTCGTGCACGCGACACGCTCCACTTGGACACGGTGCGGGCTATGGGACACGCACCCTATCCTTGGTGAACCCTAGGACACGAGCACGAGCTCTCTAGTTTCGTGTGTCGTGTCCTGGGACGCTCTGCACCTCTGCACGAGGCTGCTTGTGTGTCATTCCTGCTGAGTGTATATTTTCGTGATTGGACACGTCGTGTCTACTTTTGTGGACACGAGACAACCTGAGTAACACCTACAATTGTGCACGAACCCTTACCCACCATTATTTTGATGTGTTATGTGATTTTTCGAATGCCAAATTGGTTATCCCCAATTTTCTGATACGGTTTGTGTAACAGGGATGTTCTCTGATTTCCCATGTTTTAAATTTGTTTATTTGTGTTAATTTAGATGCTAACATGTTTAATAGAATGATGTGTACATGTTAGCTAACCTAGGGTTCAATGATGTTTAGTTTTAGCTTGGTTATGCTTTCAAATCCTCATTTCCTGAAAACTGTCAATGCTAACACTGAATCCTGAGTTTAGCCACACTGTTTTCATACACACATATACTATTCTGTAATCTTGAGAACCATGTTGAAATCCACACACATACCACTCACTTTACTTATTTATCACTCCTTAGATATGCATTGCATTCTTGCAATGCATCTCCCCTTCATTCCCTGTATTGAATCATTGTAGGTAAAACATGTTGATCCACTGCACTTTACTACTACACTTGCATACCTGTGTTTAGCCTACAGCAGACCCCACTTGACCCTTCTTTCAGTCCAATATCTGGACAGGAATTGGGTGAGAGCCTATGTGATAATATACTTTGTATATGTGATGTTGTATGTATGTGATAATATAATTTTAATATATGCTAAGGTATGTCAGTAATTATATGAGGGGCTGAACATGGTTGACTTGGCTTGGGTTGCTTGCTTGCATTTGCAGCAGCTAACAGCAGTAGTAGTATTGCAATTTCAGTTACAGCAAGGGCAGCAGCAGTGCTTGGCAGTAGGGGTTCTTTTCCTGGCCTTTGTAGTGGTGAGTTAGCTAGTAAAATATGTTAGAATGTTTGAGAGGGTGTATTAGTGTTAGATAATATGTTAGGGTAATGAATAAATGAGGGGTATTGGATATTAGATAGGATATGAGAGATGGTTCAGGACTTAGGCTTGGAAGTTTTTGTAATGTTAGAGGGAGCAGTCCAGGTATTCATGTTGACAGCCCATTAATACTAAGAGTTTTAGCCCTCACTCAAAACACTTTGTTTTAGCCCTTGGATATATGTGTTCAGCCCTTAAGAACTAGATTAGGACAGGCCTGTCCATGCATTCCCTGTTACCTCCTTTGATCCATTGCATACTATGTATATGGTATATATATGTATGTGGTGTAGCATATATAAATATTATGTGAGGATGTATCTATGTGGTAGAGTTTTTGGGATACATCATATGTTTGGATGTTGAGATAGGGTAGTAGTGTATAGGGAGAAAAGGAAAGAAAATAGGAACGAAAGGTTAATGCTTGAGGGAAGAGTAGTAGGTAATGTCATGTAAGGATAGGTTAGTAGGATTTGAGTGAATGGCTAGTGCATGTATACATATATGTTGGGTTCACACATGATGTCATTACCTTATATGGGTATTTGAAGTTGAGGGCTAAGGATAAGTGATATAGTATCCTATATATAATGTGTAATGTATATTAGTTTGGGATATTATATGTGTATGCATGATATATATATATATATATATATATATATATATATATATATATATATATATATATATATATATATATATATATATATAGCATGGTAGTTGAGTGTGGGTTGTGGTAGTTTATAGATAAAAAGGACTAGGGTTTGAGTCATTATTGTATATAGATATATGGTACTTGATATATGAGTTAGATTATAGGATTAGTTAAATGTAAGATTATGGTTAATTTATGAGAATAGCTTTATTATAGAGTTTGAGTCTAGATGTGACCAATTGACCTAGTTTGACTAGAGTATTGACTTGGGTGACCCAGAGTTGACCAAGTTTGACTTGGACCTAGTTTGACCTATATCATCACCTGAACATAAACCACCATGTTCATCAATAAAACTACCATGTTTATCAATAAAACTGTCTATAACTGCCTTATAGTTTCTCTGTCATTTACTTGGGTTTTCTTGATGAGTTGTACTCGTTCCTGTCCTGACTGGACATGTTAAAAAATTTACAGATGATTGCCTTGAGGACACTTGCCCTACTTATTATGGACCAGGAGATGGCTTAGCTACCTTTGGCCCCGACACTCAGGAGTGATCGGGAGATTAGCTAGTTGTCTTGTTTTAGTTTTCATGCTTTTGAACTTGAGTTGTAAAAAAGTTGAGATATGTTGTTTGAGATTATCTGAGATTATATTATTTAGTAGTTGGTTTTATTGCTGTTATTTAGTCTTAGTTATAATCTTCTGTGTTATCATATCGTGCTTAGACTGTGATTGAGATTATATTATATCAATACTTGTCCTTCGTTCGGAGTTGAGATTTTGACAAGTATATTATATCATTGCGTGAGTTGTTGGTTAGATAATGACCTAGAACAGCGTTCTACCGCCGACACTGCGGCGTAGGCTGGGCATTGTTACGTGCTCGTACCCTCACAGTGGGTGTGGGTCGTGACAGATGCTGCTATTATATTCTAGTTTTACAAGATCACTCTTTTATGAAGCTTGATTCAAGACATATGTCTATTGGGGACACCTACTAGCATATTGTCTAATTAGAATCAGTGTATTATGGTTTGATCAACCTTAGTGCATTGGTTTGCCCTTTATATGATTAATCTACGTAGATTGAGATACGGATGTGTCTATGGTCTCATCCTCAACTGCCTTGACAACTTCCTATAAACTATTCAATTGCCCTTGGAACCTCGTATTCACATTCGATCCCCTCTCCCTTGAACTCTCTATTGTTTTTGCCTTACTTAATTCAGAAAAACAAATGCTTGTATTTGAGAGAGGATAGACATAGAATGTCCTCCTTAGTTCACCATATCACCTATGGCCATGAAAGCTATTACGCAATCATTTTCTATCTGTTTGAAATTGGAGAACGATCTTTAAACTTGATCTATATATATCGTATCACGTTATCTTTTACACCGTGATCACGACTTGAATTTCTCTAACTTCATTAATCATAAAACCTTGTCTTAGTTTAATTTCGAAAAATAAATTTCTGAAGTATATAGGTTGTGAGCCCTCTAAATTTTAGGATTTACTAGTATTAGTGATTGACTAGGATAAGTTGGTTCAGACTAGAATAATAAATTTGTGCCTCATGAACACCCATGTTCTATTTAGATCTTTGGTGTTCCCTACCGTGACATCGATATTCGAAGCATAATATTACCTATTACCTTCCTACGAATTGCATATGCAAGACCTAGACGAGTCCACCTTCACTTAGGCGTATCATGTCCCACTTAAATATGTCCCCTTATACTCTATTTTTATGATACGACTTTCAGGTCAAAAAGGTTAAACTATAACCCTTACCATAATACCGACATACTTCCTGACTACAATTAGAGACTCGACCTTGACTAAAACCTTTTGATCCAATATATAGTTGTGATCTACTCGAAGCCTACAACATACATGCCACTAGTGTGCCACTCAATTGAGTACTCTTGTGCTTCTTAAACACAAAAGTCACAGAAGGCGCATTTTTGGGCTTTATGAACCTAGTTAACCAACCCGACTGGCAATTAGCCCAACCACTTGAGTTAGAACCTATTCTAGGTTATCCTAACCTAATAGGAATGGTTTAGATTGATTTTATGAGATCTTGTTCAGCCAATATCGATTAAAACCCAACATTTGTACACTCAAAGATTGATGTCCAGTTAGGGAACCCATTGAGACCCAGTTAAACCCATACATGCATATCGCTATATTTGGACTATAAAACCAAACTTTATGGAATCTATCCCTACACCTATTATGTAGTCTCTATATCATGGTCCACTAATCCTCCTTTCATAAATTCCTTAACCGTATTCCTCGGTAGCATATGTTATGCGAAGAAAGGAATACTGCCATACCAACTTGTTTCTGGTTATGCTTGACCAAGACCCATCCTACTGCTTGGATGAAACATGGTCAATATATGGGAAATGTTAAATAAAAAGTACCTTGGCTTCCTATAGAGCCCGCATCTACGATCAGAGGTACCCTATATCCTCATACATCTCCTTGAAATTTGATCTTCTTAGGAGTCCTAATACCGTGCTTTCCATGATAACCAATTTATGTAGGTTGGGTAGAACCTCGAACTTAGTGTACTCTATCTCTTGGAATGGAATGCCATTCATAATCATTCTTCTACATGTTTGGAAGTTGCTATATGATCTTTGTATTGCATTTTATATTCCTTCGCTCGTGCGTTCAGATAACCGTGGTAAAAGATCGCAACCTTGATTCTTCAAATTTTGTCCTATCATAAAACTGTGTTATGGTTCCAATTTCGATAATGAAATCTATGAAGGGAATAGGCAACCACTCTAAGAATTAGCAAATGATGGGGATAGATTGGTTCCAATTGAACTAATAAAATAGTGGATTCATAACGTCCATTTCTATCTATATCATTTGATTACCTCGACTGTGACTTTGATATTTGGAGCACAACGCAAACTTTTTCCTTCCAAAAATTTTACCCTCATGAACTAGACCAGTTAAGCTTCCCACATGACATATAAGTCCCACACAAACACGCATTCATGTGCTATATTTCAATTACATCACAGGTTTGACATATTTTCCGTAAAATAAACCATAGATGTCCATCTTGTCCCATTTGGTTTTAACCATGCATCATTGACTCATTCCCTTAAACAAAATAAACACCCATGATCCATGCAAGACACATCACACCTATGACATACACTTCTCACTCAAGCAGGCACAGTTCTCCTACACAACACCAAACACCGATCCCGCACCCACTAGTTATTATGACTAAAAGATTCCAAAAACTTACCTAATCATATTCTATAGCAAGGTTTCTTTACTTATTATAGATTCGTCACTTGGCCATAAATTTTTCTCCTAAGTTCTTCAAACTCATCTCTTAGTCACCCATGTTAAACGAATACTGAAATCCTGCTGAACCAACACGTTCTAGTAATATTTAAACAAGAGATTCCTACCATCTTATTGAAAGCATAGTCGTTAGAAATGATGTTAAATTATAATAATCCTCCTATAGAAGTTATTGACATCTAGGCTCACTTATAATACGTTACTACGATCAGAAGTGTCCAATATCCAGGTGCCTCTCCCAAGGAATTGTCCTTCTCAGAAGTCTTGTAACAACGAGTTTTACGACTAGCCAACTTATATAAGTTGGGTAGAGTCTTGAACAAAGAATATCCCGTCATGTAGAATATGACATTACTTCGAATTTCTGTTGTAACCCTACCCCCAGCGTTCAGAAACCGAGTTACGATTTGACGTATCTGCCTTTTCTTTGTATTTAATTCCGTTGTTTTTTATATACTAAGATTATTTTAATTTCGAGGACGAAATTTTTATAAGTTGGGTAAGATGTAAACCCCCTAAGTTTTGGAGATTTTTTTTATTTATTTTACCTAATACATTATACAATATTTTTTACTTGATTTTCTTTATTTAATATTCTTGTCAATATGTTGGTAGCAAGTTAAAAAAAGTTACATTTCATACATACATAAATGGTACGAGTTTTGTGCTAAATATTTCAAGAAAGTATACGTATTATTTTAAATGGTTAGGAATTTTTTATTATTTTAATTTTTAGTATTTTCTAATTAATAAAAGCTTGAATTAAAATCTTAATGATTTTTTGCAATTATTGATAGCAGCAATCTACAATATAAGTAGCTAGTATGTATAGTAAACATATTATTTGTTAAAAAGTTTTAGAAATATTTTTGGTGGTTTTGGAAATTTTATAGGTTTATTTAGATTTTTATTAGCATATATATATATATATATATATATATATATATATATATATATATATATATATATATATATATATATATATATATATATATATATAATAAGAGACGCGCGTTGCCCTAGAACGCCGCCCATAGAGATCCTGGTTGAGCTCTGCCCCTTACCGACTCCGGCTAGGCCTTTGGCCGGGCCGGCGTCAACAAAGGATGGCGAAGTCCTTTGTCGATGCGGTCGTCAGTCGGGCCGAGGAACCCCCTCGCCTGGCCGCGCGACAGGTATCATCATACAAAGGCGCTCCCGTGATCACTTTTTCGGACGAGGAGGAACAAACTTTGTCTTTTCCCCTCCGATTTGCTCTTGTGGGAAAATTTTCCCATAGTAAGCCTTCCATTGAGTCGATCCGTAAGGCCCTCTCTGGTTTTCAATTTAAAGGGGAAATCAAAGCGGGCGTCATTGATCGTAAGCACATCCTTATCCGCCCTTCATTGGAGGAGGATTTTCTTCGCCTCCGGTCGAAGGACGTTTGGTTCATCTCGCGCGCCCCTATTCGTGTTTTTAAATGGGATCCAGATTTCTCCCCGTTGTATGAATCATCTCTCATTCCTGTCTGGGTAGATCTTCCTGATCTGCCTCACCATCTCTATGCGAAGGAGACGTTATTTGCGATCGTGTCTTTGATTGGTACTCCTCTAAAACTTGACAAAGCCACGACAGATCTTTCTCGTCCAAGTAGGGCCAGGGTATTTGTTGAAGTAGACGCAAGCAAGCCTATACAACACAGAGTTCGAATAAATCGCTCACGTAGGAGGAGCTTTTGGCAGAATGTAGAATATGAGTACATTCCTTTGTACTGTTCTCACTGTTATCATCAAGGCCATCAAATGTCAACTTGTAAATTGAAAAATAAAGGAAAGGAGGTAGCAGATAATGAAACTCAGCACCACCATGGTGTAGAAGGGGAGACAAGTAGGCCAGGGCCGATGGGATTGAAGGTCACATCTATTTTACGAAGAGCCAATGAGGAAAGTATTGCTCATGAAGTACCTCCTGTACAAACTCATGCAACTGCATCGACATTAATCCCCCCAGGCCAGGATCCAGTGGCCATTATTGCTCAAGGGGATGATAACACTCTTACAAATTTGCCTATTAATGAAACAAAAAATCCCCCGGACCCCACCACACTCATCAACGAGGCTCTCAGCCCTGTGCATGATTTGCCAACTGAAATAACCGACATATTAAAGCCGACGGGAACTGTGCCAGTTGTGGCGAGTTCAGAAGTGGCGATTACTGCCATTAACTCTCAGGTGGCAGCGATCGTCACTCACCAAAACCCTGACGATGAGCTGACTCATGATGAAGGAGAGCTGGTTGTAGTAGATACACCTCCTTCTCCTACTTCCATCAGAGGTAGCTGGGCGGATGAAGTCGAGCGTGCTCCGGACGAACACTCCCTCAACGAAGGAATGGAGGAAGTCGATGGGCGTGCGGATGGAGCCGAAGAGCGAATGCAGCACACAGAGATCGGGGGCCTACAGCTCACTGCCGTCTCCCAAAAGAAGCGAAGATCTCAGAAAACGGTGGCTCCTTCAGATCGAGTTACGCGGCAATCCGCTAACTCCGCTCTCATTGGTAAACCCACATCTTCCTCTAATGCTTAACACTCTCATTTGGAACGTTCGTGGTATTGCTAATCCTATGACTATTAGAAGAGTTAAGTCTTTGGTTAGAGTTCATAAGATTATATTTCTTGGCATCATCGAGCCGAAGGTGGATAGAAGTCAACTTCTTCATTATCAGTTGAAGCTAGGGTTTGACAAGGCCTTCTCGAATGATAGGGGGAACATTTGGGTTATGGCTAAATCAAACTGCGATATCTCCCTGCATGATACATTTGATCAAGCTCTGACTGTCTTGCTTCATCATCATATGCTTCCTACACCTGTTCTTGTTACTACTGTCCATGGGGATAACACCAAGGAAGGACGTCGCACACTTTGGGAGAGGCTTACTCATATGCAGCTCTCCATTACAGCGCCTTGGACCATTGGGGGTGACTTTAACGCTATCCTCAGGTCGGAGGAAAAAATTGGGGGAAGGCCTCCTGATCAGCTCTCGATCGAAGAGTTTGCTAATTTTCTGCTGGAGACTGGCACGGTTGAGCTACCATACTCAGGGAGCTGTTATACTTGGATCAAGTCGAAGGAGGATGGTCGTCGGGGTTCTAGACTTGATCGTGTTTTGTTGGATCATGCCTGTTTGAATATGGCTCCTCTATCTTCAGTAGAGCATCTGAATAGAACGGAGTCGGATCATGCACCTTTGTTGATACATTTCAAATCTAATGCTGCTATAGGAAGGAAGCAATTTAGATTTCTTGATTTCTGGGTTAAACATGTAGAATTCAAGCCACTGATTCAACAAGCTTGGGACTCTGTTGATCACCGCCTTGGTCTTACTCGTGTGGCTCTCAGACTCGAAGCGTGCAGGAAGGCATTATCGATTTGGAGCCGTCAGACGTATAGGGATATATTTCAGCAAGTGAAGCACGCGGAGGATGATGTGTTGGCAGCGGAAATACAGCATGAGACGTATAACACAGTGATGAGTCGTCAACTGTTAGCAAAGGCCACTGCTAATTTGAAACAAAGGGTCAATATTGAGGAAGCCTATTGGAAGCAGAAATCCAGAGTGTCTTGGGACCTTCAAGGCGATAAAAACACAGCCTATTTTTATAGATGTGTCACCAATCGAAAACGTGCACTTCAGATCCATTCAATCACCAGAGAGGATGGGACTAAACTGACTGAAAAGCTCGATATTCATGCTTATACGAAGGAGTTCTATTCTAATCTATATCAAAGAGGGGATATTCAGGAGGACAATGATTTACTCTCGAGTATTCCTAGGCTTTTGTCAGATGAGGAGAATGATCGCTTGATTGCTGTTCCTTCCTCGGATGAGATCTTCGATGCGTTGAAGTCCCTTGATCAGCATAGTGCATCGGGTCCTGATGGGTTTACCCCATTGTTCTTCATTACTTGCTGGGATATCCTTGGTAATGACATGACTGAGGCAGTGGGTCTTTTTGTTGATGGTTTTGCATTACCCCGATCGATCACTAATACTGCTCTGGTGTTAATTCCGAAAACAAAGCAGGCTAAAACCTTTGGGGACTATCGTCCCATTAGTTTATGTTCGGTGGTGAACAAGATTATTTCCAAACTGTTGTCTCGTCGTCTAGCTCCTCTGCTGCCCCAGCTTATATCCCCTGAGCAGAGTGGTTTCGTCCAGGGTCGAGAAATAGTAGACAATATCCTTCTTGCCCAGGAGATGATGGCCAAGATGAACAAGAAACATAGAGGAGGGAATGTTGCAATTAAATTGGATATGATGAAAGCCTACGACAGAGTTGATTGGAGATTCCTGATGAAGGTTCTCCGACAATTTGGCTTTCACAATAAATGGGTGGATATGATTCTTCGCCTTGTCAACAATGTTTGGTACGCTCCATTGATCAATGGCGAGGCGACGGAGTATTTTCAGGCTTTTCGAGGTATCAGACAGGAAGATCCTCTCTCCCCAGCCTTGTTCATTCTTGCTGCAGAGGCTTTGTCGCGCAATCTCAAGAGATTACCAGAGTCAGATGGCTTTACTCTCTTCACCTCTCCTCGTGGTTGCCCTCCTATTACTCACTTAGCATATGCTGATGATATACTCCTCTTTTCTTCTGGTGATCTTCGTTCTATTACCAAAATTACAGAGCTACTATCCCGTTATGAGCTTGCCTCTGGCCAGTGCATTAACAAGACCAAATCTTCGATATTTATGTCGGAGGCTGTTCTGCAGGACAAAAGAACAGAGCTTACGCTCAGAACTGGTTACAGCATTGGATCTCCCCCATTTACATACCTTGGGTGTCCCCTTATGGCTGGACACAGGAACGGGGCAATGTATGAGGAACTGCTCAGTCGAGTTTGGAGCAAGTTAGAAGGATGGCATAATAAGATCCTTTCTCCAGGAGGTAAGCTAGTGTTAATCAAATCTGTACTCACTTCAATACCTGTTTACACGATTGCGGCTTGTAATCCGCCAGTTGCAGTCTTGAATCGTATGGAGAGTATGTTCTCGACATTCTTTTGGGGAGCTCAAGATGGGATATCTAAAAGAACCTGGCTTGGTTGGGACAGAATGGCGAGAACAAAACAAGAAGGAGGACTGGGCATTAAAAGGCTAGAGGAGATGATGAATGCTTTTACGATAAAGCTATGGTGGAAATTCTTGACGCAGGATAGCCTTTGGACAACGTATTTCAATGCCAAGTATTGCTCGTTAATCTCTCCTGAGAATGTGGTGATCACGTCAAATGCTTCACATGTGTGGAAGCAACTTTTATCAGGAAGGAATATGGCTCATCACAATATCTTGCAAGTATATGATAGCTGGAAATGGGGGAATACTCATTCAGGTACTTTTACTCTTTCATCTGCATGGGACTTAGCTAGAGTGCACAGGCCTATTTGTCCAGATTTCTCTCACATATGGAGTACTTGCATTCCAATCAAATGGTCGGTGCTTTTATGGCGTATTCTGCATAACAAGCTGCCTACAGACGACAACATTGCCCACCTTGGTTATAGTCTTGCTTCTAAGTGCCATTGTTGTGCCAATAGCCAGGAGGAATCACTTGAACACATACTACATCAGGGAGATATGGCAAAGGAAGTTTGGGGTGCTCTTCAACATGCTTATAGCGTCAAGTCGCGCGGTCGAACACTTCTTGCTCGGCTACATGACTGGTGGAGGAAAAAGAAGAAGCATAGGAAAGAGATTGCTGCTGCGGCCGTCTTATGGGTACTATGGAAAAATAGGAACAAGATGCGATATGAGAATTACTCATACACTGTTGATAAGCTAGTGGCAGAGGTCCATAGACAAGTGGGGAAGGCAACTCTCAAGTGTAGACATGCGTAGTTTCTGATTTTGTACTGAACTCTTCTTATTTTGATCAATAAAGTTAGTAGTGTTTGACAAAATATATATATATATATATATATATATATATATATATATATATATATATATATATATAAAGAAAAGAAAAAAATTCAATTTATCACGAGAAAATGAATTTCTCGTGATATCCTAATCTACCCAACCCGTGACCACAATATTTTCCGCTACAGCCTCTGCTATAAGTAGAGCCTACTTAACCCGTTAGAAAAAGAAAAGAAGGAACAAAGAAAAACCCTAACCCTAAACTAACCTACCACTCATGTGCTCTTCCCCACCATCTAGCGACCACCCTGAACCACAGCGCCACCACCGTGGGTCACCGAGTTGGCCGCGTGCAGTGCACAGAGGAGACAATGGAAGCAGCAACAGCTGAACGACGTCAACTTTAGAGGAAGTTTTCCACCTCCTCGCTTCCTTATTTTTTGAACTACAAAAACCTATGAATAGCCTATATAACCATCTACGTGATCCTTCAATTAGATTTGAATATAATCGACTGTATTTCTAAGGAAATCGATCCAAAAATCAACTAAAAACTGTTTCGAAAAACAGTTTAGAAATAGTTTAGTTGCTCCTATTCAAGGATCGATTCCGATCAACTCGTAAATAAAATCTGAAAACCAATTAAACACGGTGGAAGACAACCAATAGGACTCCAGAACCCTTTTTGTAGATTGTAATTTGATTGACTATCTTTTGAGAAAACCGATTCCCAAATTTGCCAAAAATAGTTTTTAAAACGATATAAATTTTAGCAAAATTCTTCGATACGGCGTGCACCCCAAAGAACCGGACGACGTAATCACAACCCATGAGCATCGAAAGACGCTTATGGGTGTTGTCGACGTGTGGGATTTGATGAAACTCGATTTTGTTGTGCGTGCACGACGAAATCAAGGCAAATCCGTCGAGATACCCTATATCGGTCCGTTTGCAAACTTGCCCATAACTTCGTGCATGTTCGTTATCGCGTAAAAAAACTTATGCAACTGGACCGTGTCATTTTTTTGGTCCTGTGTGCCAAGTTTGGTCTGATTTTGAGAAGGTCAACCGGAACACTATTTTGGCGGGCCTGCGATCCGATCCAACGGGCAAATTTGTGCACGGCCCCCTGGAATCCAACTTTGGGCATACGGTTGGGTTCATATCATTAAGCCGGACCCATAGACATATATTTTGATAACTTTAGAGACCATAGATACTAGCATGCTTTTCAGTACAAAGCGAGTCTAACTGCGGACATCGTTTTGACCCAAAATTACGATTTTACTTCTATGCCCAGAATTGGACTTTTGGGTAGGCATTCTTAGACATTTCTTTAATACCAAACGTATTGATGATGTCTGTTTCAGCATCCGGAGACTGTTGTGCGAGTTTGACCGTTGTGTCGCACTGAGTGGTTGGTATTATCGGTTTCACCAGCAAAGGACCCCAGACAAGTACATTTGTTGTTTGTTTTTAATATTGTTAATTACTATAGTTCATTATTAATTATTTTATAATTGATTCTTGACACGCTCGTCACACGGATACCACATCTTATCTCTTTTTCATATCTTGTCATGTTTCTTACCTGTAGTGTCGGGAAGGAAAAGTACCAAGTAGATATGTGATCTGACCATAGACATTGTAGACATTGTAGACGGTGTTTTATTTTATGCTATGTAGACATCGTAGACAGTGTTTTATTTCATGCAATATAGACATCGTAGGCAGTACTTTTATTTATTACTATTTAGACATCGTAGACAGTGCTTTACTTTATTGCTATTTAGACATCGTAGGCATCGCGATGTAATGTCCTAGCCGATCACACATCGATAGGAGTACTTCAACACACTTAGATAGCTATGTTTTTTCGTTTCACCCTTTATATGTTCCTATAAATTTTTCTGTCTCCAGTTCATTGTACTAGTATATTATAGTAGATTCTCTCATCATGTATTTTATGGCTAACCTCTGTTTTATAGTTGTTACCATATATTAGAACTGCACTCAATGAATTATATTCGTTCCATTCCTGACTGGAAACCAACATTTTTCAGGTTAGTCGCGGCTACTCTTAGCATTGGGGACACATGGGTATATGCTGAGGTCAAGCATAGAAGACTAGTTAGATCTGTTGGTAGTTTTCAATAGTTATAAGAGTTTATATTTTTTCTCAAATGTAAAACTTGTAAATATTGTAAGTTTAATTTAGTTATTGTGAACAAGCAGAAAGTTATTATTTTATGTGTTTTGAGCATCATAGCCTTAACAGCGTTCTATCGCCAACACTACGGTATAGGCTAGCTTGGATACGCACTCGTGTTTGCCATAAAATATAAAAGAACAGAACAATTATCGGAGGACCGGACTTTTACTTCACGTTACAAACTCGCTTGTACAAAGAAAGCCTAGGGACGAAAACCTAGGTACAGCAGTCTAAGTACAATTGTTTATTTTAGATTCTGGAGGGATGATGATAGAGGCTCGGGAAGGCGACGGCAACCCTGCCTTACTCCTTGACGATCGGTATGCAGCCTTGGCTTCTGTGAAGAGATGGTTGGCGTTGATGAAGAAATGCTCTTCTTGCTCTCCCTCTATTACTCTTCTGGCTTCTCTCTCTCTCTGTGTATTTTCTCTCTGATTATTGGGGGAGTCTCTCTGTATTTCTTTCTCTGATAGCGTATATTTTTCACAAGGGAATGGCACCTTGCTATTTATAATAGTGGGGGCATCATTAGGGTTTGGATGATTACCCATTCTCAAAGTGGCGGCGGCCTGATGTATAATCAATCTGGACCCTTAGTTTAGGGCGTGAAGGATCTGGGCCATAAATGGGGATAGTATTGAATCCTGTGAATGATTAATGCTGATTGCTTTAAATCTTCATGATTGGTTGTGTCAAGCTTGGTTTTCTCGCCACGTGTCCCATTGGCTTGATCATGAATGATATGACCTGATCTCATTAATTATGAGGATAACGTTAAATATGGTCATTGGGATCTGGTAAATCTTTGATTGATCTGCATCCCATAATCATCCTTGCTACCAGCTATCAAGTCATGGGGACCATTGAATCTCTGCCACGTGTCTTAATGGTGGACCCTGTCAGAACCGTATGGTATCCATGAACCGCATAAGACAGCGTCTCAGTGAGCCGCATAGGTATAGTACTTGCGAGCCGCATAGGATAGTTTCTCGGTGAGCCGCATAGGTATAATACTTGCGAGCCACATGGGATGGCTTCTTGGTGAGCCGCAGGAAGGTGATTCTCGCCAGCCGCATGAAGCTGTTCTTCACTGGAGCCGCATGGGAGTAGCCACGTGTCAATCTCGGATCGCGGCAGAGATTTTCTCCTATTCCTAAAGAGTCTGTCATTATGACAGGACCATTATGACACTTCATGTCAGAGCCGTCAGCTGTCACATCATGGCAGAGCATTGAATAAGGCCATTACTCGATGGCCAGCTGTGTGAAAGGGTCCCATGGGGGCACGTGGTGTTGATCGAGCCGCATATCTCTGTGAGTCGCATGTACTTCTGAACCGCATACGGCTGGGGGACTCTTTGAACCGCATAGGACTGTCCCTATGTAAGCCGCATGGACTCTCCTGCCCCGAGCCGCATGAGACTAAGAGTCTCTCTGAACCGTATGGGACTGCTCCTATATGAGCCGCATGGGGTTCTCCTGTTCCGAGCTGCATAGATCATCATTCTGATATTTTCCATGCTTCTACAATACCCCCTTCAAAGTTTTCAATTTGTAAAATTGAAATACTTTGAATAAGAAGCATGGCCTTTGTTGACCGCATAGATGATTTAGCCGCATGGATTTATCTGGCCGCATGAGCTGTTAGGCCGCATAGACTTTTTGCCACGTGTCTCAACCACGTGTGCAAATCTTCTGCATTAAATGCCCTTGATTCAATTTTTGAATTAACGCCGCCTCTTGGGGGAGGATCCCAAGGGTCAGTTTTGTTTTGACCGAAGCGGTTTCTCTTTATTCTTTTTAGGCGGCACATGGATCGAGGCATTTGTTTGATTTTTCGAGCCTCCTTCACCTATAAATAGGAGTAATTTTATTCTTTGAGGGTTTCTTTACCTTCTCCCTTTTGCTCGAACTCCTTGTTGTCGACTTCCTCTTCGTCTTCTCCTATCAACGATCGGCAATGGCTCCCAAGAAGACTGCCGCTGCTACGGGCAAGAAGGCCGCGTCATCTTCTGCGGCAGCGAAGGACAAGAAGGCCGCGTCTTCATCGACTGCGGCGGCGAACGTGGCGGCTCCTCCGACGGCTGGCGTGCCTGTTTTGCAGCCGCATAACTACTTCATCATCAGGGCCGCATAAGCTTATCTGGACTTGGACCGCATGAGCTCTTTCAAACTGAGCCGCATAAGCTTATTTCGAACTGAACCGCATAAGATCATTTGAACTAGACCGCATAAGCTCATCCGTACTGGACAGCATAAGCCTATTTCGAGCCGAACCATATAAGCTTGTTCGAATTAGACCGTATTCGCATATGCTCTTTTCGAACCGAACCGCATAAGCCTATCCGCACTGAGCCGCATAAGCCCATTTCGAGTCGAACCGCATAAGCTTATTCGAACTGAACCGCATAAGCTCATTCGGACTGACCCATATGAGCTCTTTCAAACTTAGCCGCATGAGGCTGTACTGAGCTAAGCCGCATAAGCATCATATAGTTTGTGTTTCGGCTATCTTTTTGACTTTGTTTCTTTTATTTTTCTTCAGTGAATCTGCCAGTAAATCCTGCAAGGGAACTTATAGTGGGCTCAAATCATTTCGCCTTGGGCGTGCGTCTTGATGACTTAATTAAGCATGTGTTGAATCAATTCCCTGTTGATGAGGCTTCGGAGAGGTTGAACGCCATCGAGAATCAGACCCTACTTTACCTTCGTTTCATGATGAATGCTGGAAAGCTGGATGGATTATACCTGAAGCCTTCATTCCTCTTTGGAGATGCTTTAATCATAAAGAATTCCCGAGTATTAGAGCTTTTCGAGAACTGGGATTTTTCTTTGGATGGGGTGGCGATCCATATTCCTCTCATGGAACGTCATTATCCTCTGTCGTGGTTCAATATGGTGTTGTTGGACAGGAAGATGGTGTGTAACTTAACTCCTACCCAATCAGAGATGTTGATGGGCAACTTCCATTATAACTCGAACATGCGGTCAGCGTACGCGGGTAAGGATTCCGTCCTCCGGTACATGATGGATCTGGCCCCGGGCTCTTTCATGAATGTATACGGTCCCAACTTCACACTCATTCAAGCTGATACCTTTCTGAATCGGCTCGCTCGCAAGAAATCTTATCCCGTTGGCAGGCTGGCATTGCCGAACTGGATAAACCCTACTTCTGCGTGGGCCCAGTTGACCACTTGGGTTCTGCAGACCTACGGAACATTCCTGCGGGAGGTGGGACTTTACCATGCCATTCGGGGTACTTGTCACGGGCTTCCTATCAATAAACCACTGTTCGTGGTGCTCTTCGAGATATATAGCCGACGAACGGGGACGTTCTTTGCACCCGGAGGGGAGTTGGGGCTTGCTCTCCATGAGATGTATACTGTCTCTAAACTTCCGTGGGGGAATGAGCCTTTTGAGGTGTATACCCCGTCGAATGAGGAGTTCGAGGACTTGAACCGACGACTCCCAGGTTCTGTTACGGTGTATCAGGAGTTGCTGTGCCACCATAGTGCTTGTAACCAGATGGCTATAAAAATGGTGGATAGCTCAGAAGGGACCGCTCCCCACACCACATCCTGGGTTAATTATCTTTTTAAAGTTGACCCTTCCGGCGAAGTTACTCCTCGAACCCCTCGAACGCATGGAGAGATAAAGGACCTGATGTCAAGCGTTAAGAAGTCGCGGTCCAAGAGCGACATATTCGGGAGTCAAACTGACTCTCTTAGCTATTTTTACTACGGAACCACACAGATGTCAGAGAAGGCGCTCCTGGCTGGATTTTTAATGATATGGCTACGGAACTGCGTAGTCTCGGGAGGAGCAGGTTCTATCGAGAGGATCGGTCGCAACTTCATTCTCCCTGCCGTTAAACTGGTATTTGGAGTTAGACTGGCCCTTCTTCCTGCTATGGTGTGTAGCATACACCATGGTCTTCGAACATTCTCGTCCAAGGTTATTGCACGCAAGAAGACGTTGGATTTTGAGCTCGTAGAACTGCCTTTCCACTATTTGATAGGGTGGTTGGCGATGCACTACAAGTCTTTGATGGGACCTGGGATAGCGGAAGGTGCTACAGATGAAGACGCTTTCCTTTTCAAATGCCATCGTCGGTCTTGGGAATACAACACTATGCCAGCTTGTCGGAGGGCGCTGGCGAGGGTGGATGGGTGTAACTTTTTTGTGTCTGTTCCTCATTTTTCTGATGAGGAAGTGAGGAAGGTATACCTTGATGGTACTGGACCTTCTCACTTTCTGTCTCCGAATATGCTCACCTGGTTGCGCAACATCCGCCCCGCGCATCTGGTTTATCGCAACCGCGATAATGTGTACTTGGAGCCTTACCTACCTAGTAGGTTTTCTCGCCAATTTGGTTATAGCCAGTTATTCCTTGATTGTCCCAACCCTTGTTTGGGCTTTGAAGGTAGCGTTCTTGATGGTGTCAGGGCGTGGAATTATTATGACGCTTATCATACTCGGGCCAGCTTCTCGGTCCCCGATGCTAAGGTGCCGAGGAAAATTTTGTACGTGGCTGTTTTGTATCATGTTATGGCGAACAAGCCTCCTGTCAATTTCGATCCGAGTACCAGTTTCATTGTGGGTACCGGTTTAGAGGAGAAGCCCAAGGGGGCTAAGGCTAGAAAACAACTAGCGCTCCAGACTCCCCTCCCTGAATCAGAACCTTCCGAGTCGGCTGAGGAGGAGGATGATCATGATAGCGAAGACTCCCTTTCTGGTGGGGGTGAAGAAGTAATGGATCAACCGCTTCCTATACCCGATGAATTGGCGGAAGATCCGTTGCTTACTACACAAGAGGAAGTAGTGAGGGAAGAACAGCCTCCAGCTGTATCTGGTCCCTTCCGTAAACGAGTCAGACGCGAGTCTTCTGACAGCAGAGCGACCTTTTCCATGAAGAGAGCTGCCGTTAGGTCTCGTGGATTACTTATTACCGAGAGGGGTGAAGGTACAGACGCTGTTCCGGAGGTAAGACCAAGTCGGAGCCATCTCTTTGTTGTAGTTTTCTTTTCTCTCGGAGATATGACTTAATTACTTTTCTTTGTAGGCGTCTGATGAACCGGCCTCTCCTGAACCGTCTACTGCCCCTGGAGTTGATCCGGCCCTTGCTGCTTTGATTAGCGACATGTGTGCCGCGGTCCTTTCTGCGGGGGCTCTCTCAGCGGTGGCTGGAAGCTCCCAGGTTGCTGAGGCCTCGGCCCGGGGTGACGAAGGTTTCCTCGGGCCCGTCTCCGAGATCGCTAAACTTCAACAAGGCGACGCCAATCTCGTTGCATCCCCTCCCGAGGGTGCAGGGGCGAAGGAGTCTATTATGCCTGAATCGGAGACTGTTGGTGAAGAGGCTGCGGTGGCTGTAGGCGAACCTCAGCCTCCATACTCCTCCACTGGTAAGATAAGCCAAATATTGACTACTGAGGGGGCTTATTTGCTCTATCAATATATCCTCCGGGTCAAATCGATTCATGGTTGCCTTGGCCCTGCAGGTCCTGACCCTTTACTTTCTACCGCGGATGTTCTTGGGGAAGGCTCTGCCTGCCGTGATCTGGGAGAAAGGAGCGTTTCCTCTCCTTTGTCGTCTCATGTCGAGGGGCCTTCCGCCAGCCCCGGGCAGATGGAAATGGAGCTGGCGATGGTCTCCACCTCATCCTCTGCTGATCATACAGCTCCGGAGATTGACCTCTCGACCCTTCTGAGCATTCAAGTTCTGCGGGCCGCTGAGGAGGAGTTGGCCGCTGTTCATGGGTCCTTCCGTACGGAGTTTGTTTCTCTTGTGGCAGGAGTGGCAGATTCTGTTGCGTCTTCTTCAGCATTGCCAGCTACGCTCCCGTTGACACCGGCTTCCTCGGAGGCTCTGGACGAGGTGACGCAGGATGTGGTCGACAGCTTCTATCGCCACTTAAAAAGGGGCGTAGACGCTGCTGTAGAACGGGGGACTCTTTTCTCTCTATCTCTCCGGTGCGCTCGGGGTCAGGTTGCAACTTTGAAGTCCCTTCCTGGCGGGGTAGGGTTGGCTGCCCTCCTGGAGCCTAAGTTGGCAGAGGCTGATCAGCTTGTGACCCAATTGCTGGCGATACGGTAGGCGGGTTTGCCTACTACGATTGAACGGGAGCGGGGCTTCCTTATTGCTGCTCGGGATAGGATCAAGCTCGCTCGAGATACTGCCGGGCCAGTTGTGCAGGGAGACCTTGACAAGTTCTCCGCTTCGTACGACAGGCTGGGTCGTCGAAGTCAGGCTTGTCGAGCTCGGGAAGAGTCTGCTTCTCGTAGGATCGCTGATACGAAGGAGCGGATTCTCGCACTTCAGAGGGAGTTGACTTTCTTAGAGTCAGAGCTGGAGGCTGCTCATGCAGAGCAGGAGTCGATTGCTCAGGAGGCCGAGAGGGTTTCTCGCTCTTCTGTCAACTTGGAGCGGGCCTTTAAGAGATTCGAGGATAACTGGCAAGCCCATGCTCAACTGGAGGACGAGGCGGTGCTGACTCGAGAGACGGAGCATCGGGCTACCCAGAGGTTTGAGCGGTCAGTTGCCTTGCTGACGGACTGTCTCAGGACGTTATGTGCCCCGGAGCAGTGATCGGCTTTCTGTTTTTCTTTTGCTGTTTTTCTTTTTTGTCTTTTTGTTTTGATTTTGTAAAGGATGTGATCCTGAAATGATGTAGCACTTTGAATTTTGAATGAATGAGCATGTTTCAACTCATCTTCTCTTTCTTGTACTTGCGGTGTTCGTGGAACTGGACTTGCTGGGGGATTATCTGTGGACCTGTTACCCTAGGCGTACCTTGGTTTTAGGTATGGATAACAAGTTTGGTCAGGATATCCGGAGCAGCCATGGCAAAGTGGTCATGGGTGCTCTCGGTATTGGAAAAAAAGAATGCCGTAGAGCAGCTGGCCTCCCGGGGCATGGTGAGATGGTGGATTTATGCTAAAAAGCTTAGCAAGGGATATTTGTGGACCTATCATCCTTGGCGTACCCTGGTTCAGGATACGGATAATGGGATGAAGGGAAGCCAACATATTTACTCAGAGGTTATGAGGACATGGCAAGCATGAGGGTTTTACCGTGGAATCTTCCTACTCAGAGGTAATGAGGACATGGCAGGAAAGACTTCACAAAAGATATTCGTGGTCAATAGCGGACATTTTGTGGTCAACAGAGGACATTTGTGGTCAACAGAGGACGTTTGGGGTCAGCAGAAGGCATTTGTGGTCAACAGAGGACATTTATGGTCAACAGAGGACATTTGTGGACCTATTATCCTTGTCATACTACGGTTGTGGGTACAGATAATAGGTTGAAAGGGGACCGACGTACTTGCTCAGAGGTAATATGGACATGGCAAGCATGAAGGTTTCTTCGACGGAGCCTTCCCACTCAGAGGTAATGAGGACATGGCAGGAGTGGGCTCAATGAAGAGGGGGTACATAGAACGACTCAGAGGTAGGAGAACGTGGAAGTTCTATATGAGGGGGTGGTTTGTTTTTGGTGGAAGTAAAAACGACTCAGAGGTAATGAGGACATGGCCGTTTCAAAAATTTGTGGATCGATTACCCTTTTTGTGCACTGGGAGCGCGGCTAGTGGATCATGAGGGAGGATCTCTTCCAGGACGAAAGTTCAGAGGTATAATCATACGTGACTTACTATCTGAAAGAGTGACCGGAATGTGAGTTCAGAGGCACCAGCGGGTACATAACTCAGTAATTTAGAATATTGAGAAAGTGTGAGTTCAGCGGCACCAGCGGGTACATGACTCAATAATCTAAAATGTTGTGGATGTGAGTTCAGCGGTACCAGCGGGTACATGACTCGATAATCTGAAATGTTATGGATATGAGTTCAGCGGTACCAGCAGGTACATGACTCGATGAGCTGGAGAGAATGTCGTTTAGACATAATATTTCTTCAGGAACTTGTCGTTGACGGGCAACATGAGCAAGTCTCCGTTTTGTTTTGCGAGGCGGTAGGCACCGTTGGAGAATACTGTCTCAACGATAAATGGGCCTTCCCACTTTGGCTGGAATTTGTCGACGGTCTTGTGAGTCATGACCATCGGTCTCCGGACTGCCAGGACGAGATCGCCCACCTGGAATGTTCTGATTTTGACCTTCTTGTTGAAGGCTCCAGAGATGCGTGCTTGGTATAGCTCAATTCGTTGCTGAGCCAAGAGGCGCTTTTCATCTAGTGCCTCCAATTCCTGTAGCCGGCGATGGTGGTTTTCGTCTGCCGTCAATTGATGTGTGAGGGCGACACGTAGTGAGGGGATCTGAGTCTCCAATGGGAGGACTACCTCACTCCCGTACACCAGGAAGAATGGTGTATTCTCGGTGGCTGTTCGAACTGTGGTACGATAAGCCCATAAGCATTCGCCGAGCTTCTCGTTCCAGTCGTGTTTGTTGGAGGAGACAAACTTCTTGAGGAGTTTGATGATTGTTTTGTTGAATGCCTCTGCCAACCCGTTATCTGCCGGGTTGTATGGTATCGAAGCGACATTCTGAATACGGTGCTTATCGCAAAATCGATAGAATGCATGGCTTGCAAACTGCGGACCATTATCATGGATGATCCTTCGAGGCAGTCCAAAGCGGTAGATGACGTGATGCTTAAGGAAGCTGATCACGTTTAAAGTCTTAAATTCTGCGAGTGGGACAGCTTCCGCCCATTTGGAGAAGTAATCAGTGATCGCAAGTATGAAGTGATGTCCTCGGGAGGAAGGTAGGGTGATTGGACCAATGATATCCATTCCCCATGCTTCGAATGGCCAGGACGCCACTGTCGGATGTAGAAACTCGGATGGTTGGTGAATGAAGTCCGCATGGACTTGGCAGGCTTTGTATTTTCTAGCATAATCTATCGCATCTGCCACCATTGTGGGCCAATAGTAGCCCATTCGGCGAAGGCGGTCTTGCAGTTTTGGGCTGGGCTGGTGGGCCCCGCAGACACCGTCATGAGCTTCTCGTACGGCTTCTTTGGCTTCTGCATTTGACAGACACCGAAGCAGTAATCCATCGTAAGAGCGGCGATACAGCATTTTCGTCTCTGTATCGTAGAAGAATCTGAGAGAACGTCGTCTAATGGAGGTGGCTTCCTTTGGGTTCTTGGGCAGGATGTCGTAGACAACGAAGTCGATGAATGGTTGTCTCCAATCTGGGGCATCATCGATCGTCTGTGCGGAATAACTCGCCATGAATTGTACATTGTTCATAGGACAGACCAGTTCGTGGCCTATCACATCCACTGATTGGCGATCATAATTCGGAATTGCTAGGGAAGCGGCAAGACCATCTAAGGCATCAGCTTCAATATTTCGGAGTCTGGGGACATGTTCGATGAAGAACCCCTCGAACGACGAGATGATGTCAATCGCTATTCGGTGATAAGGGATCATGTCTTCGTGGCAGACTTCGTATGAGCCCCGGATCTGATTGACGATTAGTTGGGAATCGCCGTATGCTTCAAGGTATTCTACCCCCAGCTCTCTTGCAAGTTGGAGGCCAATGACCAGAGCGTTGTACTCGGCCACATTGTTAGAGCAGGGCTCGATGAGGGAATAAGCGCGATTAATCACCAATCCGGAAGGAGAGATCAGCACTACCCCGACTCCGACGACTATATTGCCTTTAGGTCCGGTCCTCGAAGCACCGTCGAAGAACATTCGCCATATATTATCGTGAGAGGTTGCATGTGAGTCGGCGACCTCATCTGGGATCTCTTTATATATTTTAGAGGATTCCGAGCCTGGGTGGGCTGCTAAGAAGTCCGCCACGGCTTGACCTTTGACTGCCTTTTGTGGGACGAAGATCATATGATAAGAGGACAGCAATATTGCCCATGTAGCGAGTCGAGAGCTGAGTGCCCCAGGTTTAGTCATGAGGACTCTGAGAGGGTTGACTCGTGAGATCACATGTATCGTTTGTCCGATGACATAGTGCCGCATTTTCTGAATGGCGAACACCAGGGCGAGGCATTCCTTCTCCACAGTGGTGTATCGGTGCTCTGGCCCAATCATCATTCGGCTGAGGTAATATATGGCCTGTTCATGGCCTGCGTCGTTGTTTTGTGCCAGCAGAGCCCTGAGGGAGTGTTTTATTGCTCGTACATAGAGCAGGAATGGTTTTCCAGGAACCGGGGCCACCAAAACTAGAGGATTTGACAAATATTCTTTGATGCTGTCGAAAGCACGCTGGCATTCCTCGTCCCATACGAATGAGACTCCTTTCTTCATGAGGTGCGTGAATGGTCGGCATCGCCCGGAGAGGTTGGAAATGAACCTCCTGATGTAAGCTAGCCTCCCTTGGAGGCCTCTGAGTTCGCGAAGATTTCTCGGGGGGCCCATCTCCATAATTGCTTTCGTCTTCTCAGGGTCTACATGGATACCTTGTGCCGTGATGATGAAGCCCAAGAACTTCCCGCTGGATACATCTAGAAAGGACTTCGTAGGGTTCATTTTCAAATTGTGAGCTCGTATCAGGTCGAATATTGTCCTCAGATCCTGCAGATGGTCTCCCTTACAGCGACTCTTAACGGCTATATCGTCAACATAGCACTCCACTGTCTTACGTAAGTGGTCTCTAAAGATGATGCTCATGGCTCTTTGATATGTGGCGCCAGCATTCTTTAAACCGAAAGGCATGACTGTGTAGCAGTACGTGCCAATTGGCATTCGGAATGATGTATGCTTTTCGTCATCAGGAGACATTTTGATTTGGTTGTACCCCGAGAAGCCATCCATGAATGACATACGTTCGAAGCCGCAGGTATTATCGATCATGATGTCTGTGATAGGAAGGGGGAATTCATCTTTGGGGCATGCCTCGTTTAGGTTGCAAAAGTCGATACAGATTCGAATCTTCCCATTCTTCTTGAGGACGGGTACTATATTGGCGACCCAGTTGGGATGTTGCTCCTTATGGATAAAGCTGCTGGCTATCAGTTTGTTAACTTCGGCTTCGATCGCGTCCATGATGCCTGGGTGGAAGCGTCGCTGTTGTTTCTTGACTGGCTTCACATCTAGCCGAATGTTGAGTTTGTGAAGAGCAATGTCGGGATTTAACCCTGGCATGTCCTCATAGCTCTAGGCGAACACATCAATGTACTCTCTGACAAGTTCTAGCAGCGACTCTTGTTCTTCGTCTGTTAGGCTTTTACTGACAAAAATCGGTTTTGGAGAAGATTCGCTGCCGAGGTCAACTTATATAACCTCATCTTCAGTAGGAGGTTCTCTCAGTTCGAACCGCTTTTCCCATTGTGCATCTAATTGCTGGGCCCACGGCTCTAGCTCGAGGATCTCGAGGATTTCTTCGTCCTCGTAAGCGTCGACGAATGCCATGTTGACTGACATGACTTGTCTGAACACATCTCCGATGCTGGTATCCGAGTCGGAAGTTGGTGATCCGGTTGAATGTGACTGCCAGTCGCATTCTTCATCTGAACTTTCAGGGGTCGTAGTAGGCGTTACAAACCCTAAAACGCATCGAGTTTTGCTATAGTAGTTCCGTGGTTTGCCCGTCGGGACTGACGGCTTCAAAGGTAATCGTCGCCCAGTGCCATAGTTCAAACCTGGCGTCATCTCCAGATCATACCCCTGTTTCTGCATGAGATATTTGGATTGTGGGCTATACAGATATAGAGGCAGTCTTCCGGTATCTGTCCCGAGGTCGGCTTCCTCTATGGTGAAGGGATGCGGGTTGTTCGTCCGGCCGAAGATGATCGGATGATCCCCTCCCTCGATTATTCGGTAAGTGTCTTCTACTGGAGTAAGCTGGATCGCGGTGTACACCTTTGTCACTTGTGTGTGTAGGTGAGTGCCTATACCGTGTTCCATAGCATACATTGTACATAGCTTATTGAGCTCGGTGTAGTTCAAAGATAACCCTTTATTGATGAAGTAAGGTATCTTTTCTAGGGGGATTACATTATCAGCGGAGGGAACATCAGTGTGGGCAGCCACATACTTGGCTAACTCCGGTTCCTCTTCGGCTACCCCCTGTGTAAATAAAGACTGAGAGGACGCCCTGGGCAGCTTGATTGTCAGAGGTTCAGCTGAGGAAGCAGAGCGTAGAGTTGTTGGCAGACTAGCGACCCCCCAGTTTGGCACTTGATGTGGAGCGAGGAGTGGCTGGTTCGCTGGAAGTGTCAGACCTTGCATCGGGGTGACGACCCTTCTTGGGAAGGCGTATCGTTAGTAGCCTATCAGAAGGATTGAGCTTCTCCATTTGGTGTTAACTGACTCTCGGCAGCCTGATCGTTAGTGGCCCCGTTGTGGGTCTCAGCACTTGGCCGGACCTTGGCAGCCGGATTATCATCTGCTCTTCCTGCGCCGAGAGGCTGATCGCATCCTTCCGCAGAGTGGCAGTAAGGGGTGCGGACTTGCCCGGTTTGCGAGCTTGGAGGTGGATCATTAGAGGTCCTTCTGATCCCGTAGATGTCTCGGTATGAGCTTGTACGTCTCCTTCATCAAGGTGCCTCTTCGACTTCTCGTATAGGTAGGAGTCTGAGTAGTAGGATTCGACCCCTTTGAAGGGATCGATATCAGCAAATTCTGTCTTCACGAAGCCGTGTTTGTCGACATACTTGAAGCACTGGTGTAGCGTGGAAGGCACGATCATGTAATCGTGTATCCATGGGCGCCCCAAGAGGATGTTATAAGAAGTGTCTGCATCTATGACATAGCAGGTGACTTCGGATTGGAGGTCGCCAATTTGACACTTCAGACGAATCTTCCCAATAGGGTAGCACATGCCCGAATTGAAACCGCTGATGGCGGTGCTTGTAGGTGTCAGGCGATGCATTGGGATACGGAGGTGATGTAGCAGACCCTTCGGGATGATGCTTATGGAAGAGCCAGGATCTATGTGCATCCGATCCACCTTCACGTCGCCGATGTACCCCGTGTAGTATAGCGGGCGATCATGTAGGTTGGTTTTGATGAGCATGTCCTGCGGAGTGAAGATGATGTTGGGCATTGCTCCCATGCAGGCACTGTCTTGGAGATCCACGGGTGAGTCCTCCCCAGTGAGGTTGGATTGAGCCAGATAGACATAGGCATTTTGGAGTGCTTCGCTTAATGCAATACGAACGTCCTTGGAGATCCTTAGGAGTTCGTACAGTGACAACTTGGCCGGTGTGTTAGCCAATTGTGCTAAGATGTCAAAGTTGTAGGGCCTCTCTAGCCCTTGGGCTGCCTCTTTTCGGAGGGATTTATCGAAGCGAGTCTCCCTCGGCCTAGGCTTGTCGGTCGTCGAAGGCTGAGCCGGTCCCGGAGCATCAGTTGTAGTTGGTTGATGATTTTCGGCTGGATTGTCAACCACAGGTTGGGATTGTGCTCCGGACCGCGTGACGACGGCTGTAGCTTCCTCGTTATCTGCCGAAATTGTATGGCAGGTCCTGACTTTTCTACTTTTCTTTTTGTCGGTAGAAGATGGTGTGGGCCGAGTCACCTCTGACACCAAGTCTGGATGGATCCACATGACCTCCCCTCGTGATGTGTTGAGTGGTACTAGACCGACAGCCTGATCTCGGGGAGGTAGAAGATTGGTAATCTCCATTGTCGCTAGAGGGACGGGGATCACCCCGTCTTGAGTCTCCGTCGGAGGGAAGCTGCCGAATTGTACGGACACCATATTGGCCGCTATGGTTACCTCTTCGAAATCGATGGCCAGAGCGTTCTAATCGATGAGGTTCTGGATGTACCGTTTCAGCTGGTAGCAATCGTGTGTAGCATGATGAACATAGCGATGATAATGGCAGTACTTTGGATTCTCCATCTCTGCCGGCCACGGTTTCCGTCTTGGTGGAGGAAGCTAAATTCTGTCCCCTTGTATGAGCATGTCCAAGATGGGCTTAACGTGACTGTCTTCGAAGGAGTAAGTGATTTGCGGCCATTGTTTGTCTGCTGGCCTCGGCTCAGGTTTTTGCGCTGTATTGGCCACCATAGCCTACTTTCCCTTACTGTCCCGATTGTTGGAGGGGCTGCCCCCATTATCGTTGTTGGGATGCTTGCCCTTGTTTTCTCCTTCCGAGATGTACAATCCTAGTTGGCGAGCCTTCCTTAGTCGTTCTTCGGCACTCGTGGCGCTGATGATAAATGCCTTCCGGTCCTTGAATTGACTCTCGCCCATCCAGAGACTGATCGTTGGAAGCAGTCTCTTTTGGCAAATTTCAATTAAAGAGGAATCTAGATTTTCAGAGGGCAGCTTCATGGCGGTTTGGCGGAACCACTCAATGTAGTTCCTTGTCAATTCCTTCTCCCCTTGGACGACGTCCATGAGAGTGGACATAGTGACGTCTTGCCCTACTTCGTAGAATCTCTCCAAGAACAGGCGCTTGAAGCCGGCGAAGGAGTGGATGCAGTTGTCTGGCAGATTGCGATACCAATCGAAAGCGACTCCTTCCAATGCCCCAATAAATAATCGCGTGAGAATAGCATCATCATGGGGCAGATGGTCGGTGGTGACCTCGAAGTAAGTGATGTACCGACTTGCTGAGGTCTTGCCATCATATGGGTTGATATTGACCGGCTTATATTTTGGTGGAAATGGAACATCCCTCCATTCGGCAGGGTATGGTTGCAGCATTCTGAGGTCTTGAGCATTTTTTCAGACATGGAACATGGCTCGGAGCTCCTGGACCTCTCTTCTTACCTCTCGGGCCTCATCTGTCGCGGTAGGGGCTGTTATTTTGGGAGTATTATTGCCCGGGTTTGGTGCCGCTGAGTTCGAATCTGTATTGACCGTGGGACCCGTGCTTGTTTGGCCAGGCGTTCCTCCTTGGAGAGTTAGAAGAGCGGCTTTGATTTCATCTACAGACTTGACCAAGGCCTGCAGTATAGCCTCTAAAGTGTCGATGCGTTGGCGATCGCTGGAACCACCTTGGTTGCTGTCCGTCATGAACACCGTCTTTATATGAGGAGTGATGGAAGAAACGGTGGAGGATGTGCCCTCCGAGTCATACCCATACACCGAGAAGTCATCGGGGTAGGTGGGAATGTTCTCTTCGGGCTCGGACTCGGAGGGAACGGTATCCCCAGCCTCAGAGCTTGCTTCGTCTTGAGAGTCGTGGATGTCCTTGGGGACATCAGCGTCTGTTGTACCTGATGGAAGAGTTGTTTGTCCGGACTCGGCTCCTTGAAACATCGGATTGTTGTAGATGCTCGGAGGAGTGCTACCTCCAGTTCCCACGACCCCAGTGATGTAGATGATGAGTTTCCCATTGCAGCAGATTTCGTCTTTGAACGGGTGTGTTGGAATACTCCGGTGGAGGACAACCGTTTAGACGACAGTTTCTTAGCTGTAGTGGTTGATATTTTGGGGCTGGAGATGCTTGTCTTCTTCCCTCTCCCCTCGGCGGGGACTTTCTGAGTGGAATTGCAGGAGACAACAGGAGGTGCCTCGTCTTCTGAGCTCGGATGATGTAGTCTTTGGAAGACTGACGGCCGATCTTCCGTCACTGCCGCGTTGTTGCAACAGCAGTTGACGATGATTTGGGTGCAGTGATGTCCAAGGGAGGACTCTTTGCACGCTGAGGCTCCTTCTCTTTCTTTGCGCGTGTGGAGGATCACCTTACGCAGGTCAGAGGAACCGCTTTGTCTGTTCGCCGCCGGGGGCTGGACTCGAGCGGTTCTATACAACTTCCCATCAGAGGCCCGTGTGATAGTCAACGGGACGCCCCGATAGTCAGAGGTCGGGACAGCTGACTGGGCTTGATGAGCCTGCACTGCCCTAGACTTCCTCCTTTTAGCACTTGCGGGTGCGTAATAGGAGGAGTCCAAGTTGAATATTACAGAGTCTGGCTTATCATCCAGAGAACCATCAGGGTCAGGACCGCATGAGAGACGGTCGAAGACTGGTCGAGAGAAGCGTGGAACGTACGCTATGCGACTAGAGTTGGGTACCGTGCAGGCTTTCTGCATGCGGTTGTCTTCTGCTGTCGGATGAATTGTTTTTATGCGGCTAGGAGTCACGACCGTGCAGGCTGGCCACATGCGGTTGGCAATTGTGGCCGCATGGGTTTTCTGCAAGCGATTGACTTTCTTAGCCGCATGGGTTTTATCCATGTGGTTGGCAGCTGTAGCCGCATAAGCTATGCGGCTGACAGATGTGGCCGCATGAGTTTTCTTTATGCGGCCGGCGGATGTAGCCGCTTGAGCTTTCTCCCTGCGGCTAGTACCCTTATGCGGCTCGGATCGCATAGAGTTTCTCTTTGCCCCTGCAAGTCCAGCATCATAGTGTTTTCTTCTGCCGAACTTGGGGACAGCAGAGTCGTCTATGATCTGAAGTGGGGCCGTGGGAGAGTCTTCTCCGCCGTTTTGAGCAACGGAGGGTATTTCTGCAAGAGCTTCAGTAGGAACAAAGGATCGGGGTCTCTACTCCTTGCGGGCCTTCTTTCTGCGGGCTCGCTTCTGGACCGGGCCAGCGCTCTTATCGGAGAGCATTTCTTCGAACGCCTGTTGGTCGAACCGGGCGACCATCTTCTGTTGCGTGGAGCCAAGCTTGGCTGCATCCGATTGCATCACCAACTCCTCAGCCGTGGAGAAGTTAGTCCCCAGCAGAGTCGCCATCGTGTTTGCCATGAAATATAAAAGAACGGAACAATTATCGGAGGACCGGACTTTTACTTCACGTTACAAACTCGCTTGTACAAAGAAAGCCTAGGGACGAAAACCTAGGTACAGCAGTCTAAGTACAATTGTTTATTTTAGATTCTGGGGGGTGACGATAGAGGCTCGAGAAGGCGACGGCAGCCCTGCCTTACTCCTTGGACGATCGGTATGCAGCCTTGGCCCCTGTGAAGAGATGGTTGGCGTTGATGAAGAAATGCTCTTCTTGCTCTCCCTCTATTACTCTTCTGGCTTCTCTCTCTGTGTATTTTCTCTCTGATTATTGGGGGAGTCTCTCTGTATTTCTTTCTCTGATAGCGTATATTTTTCACAAGGGAATGGCACCTTGCTATTTATAATAGTGGGGGCATCATTAGGGTTTGGATGATTACCCATTCTCAAAGTGGCGACGGCCTGATGTATAATCAATCTGGACCCTTAGTTTAGGGCGTGAAGGATCTGGGCCATAAATGGGGATAGTATTGAATCCTGTGAATGATTAATGCTGATTGCTTTAAATCTTCATGATTGGTTGTGTCAAGCTTGGTTTTCTCGCCACGTGTCCCATTGGCTTGATCATGAATGATATGACCTGATCTCATTAATTATGAGGATAACGTTAAATATGGTCATTGGGATCTGGTAAATCTTTGATTGATCTGCATCCCATAATCATCCTTGCTACTAGCTATCAAGTCATGGGGACCATTGAATCTCTGCTACGTGACTTAATGGTGGACCATGTCAGAACCGTATGGTATCCATGAACCGTATGAGACAGCGTCTCAGTGAGCCGCATAGGTATAGTACTTGCGAGCCGCATAGGATAGTTTCTCGGTGAGCCGCATAGGTATAATACTTGCGAGCCGCATGGGATGGCTTCTTGGTGAGCTGCAGGAAGGTGATTCTCGCCAGCCGCATGAAGTTGTTCTTCACTGGAGCCGCATGGGAGTAGCCACGTGTCAATCTCGGATCGCGTCAGAGATTTTCTCCTATTCCCAAAGAGTCCGTCATTATGACTGGACCATTATGAGACTTCATGTCAGAGCCGTCAGCTGTCACATCATGGCAGAGCATTAAATAGGGCCATTACTCGATGTCCAGCTGTGTGAAGGGGTCCCATGGGGGCACATGGTGTTGATCGAGCCGCATATCTCTGTGAGCCGCATGTACTTCTGAACCGCATACGGCTGGGGGACGCTTTGAACCGCATAGGACTGTCCCTATGTAAGCCGCATGGACTCTCCTGCCCCGAGTCGCATGAGACTAAGAGTCTCTCTGAACCGCATGGGACTGCTCCTGTATGAACCGTATGGGGTTCTCCTGTTCCGAGCCGCATAGATCATCATTCTGATATTTTCCATGCTTCTACAACTCGTATCCCGAAAAGCGGGTGCGGGTCATGACATGACGGGACCCAATGTATAGTAGTCTGTGTATCCTCGTGTTGAGAATCAAGTAAAATACTACAACTGAATATATATAGAAAGTATCAAAGCAATAAAAACTATCAGCGAATGTAATCGACTACGGTCGTGAGCAGCAAATATGAATCAAGGCTCAAAGTGGCGTCACAAAGACCTATAGATGAGATATATGTTGTTAATTGGTGTTTAATAGAGTTAAACATGGATATCTAGTATGTGATATGCAATCTAAGTCAAATCTAGATCAACTAGGCTTCTGGGGTCAAACTACGTCAATTTGACTTAAAGATGACTTTTGGGTCAACCATGGTCAAATCAAGTCACCTAAGCTAGGTTAACCTTTTCCAAGTTATAGACAAGCCTAAAACCCATTACCTACCTATTTATTATATAGATAAACCCCCTATCCAAAACATATAGGTAGAACTTGTTTACCTACTACCTATTCTTCATTTAGGTAAACCCTCATTACCCATCTAGAGTAATCCCTATAACTTCCACTTCCTAACTAAAGGGAACACCCCATTACCTATTTATGTTATCAGCTATCTCATATATATAAAAACCCATAATATATATATTACCTTACTTATACCTTAGTAACTTACATGTAGGTAAAACACCCATTACCTATTTATGCCTATTAGGTAAACCCTTTACCTACTCATGCTTAACCTATCCCTAGGTAATGCCATCTTCTTTCCTATAGTCCACATACATTACCTACCTATCTACCATTGCACAATATTAGGTAATCCCCCATACATCAGTGGCCAAGCCACCCATGGCCTGCATTTCCCTACAATAGTACAATGTTGCTGCTACTAAAAATAGTTGCTGCTACACTCAATGCACTGAATAGTGGCCAATTGGCCTACCATTAGGCACTGGTCTGTGGCCAATGTGACCTATATACTGATAACCCACAGATTTCTCACTTAGACACTAACTCAGTCACTCACTCTCTCTCTCAACTGTCACTCTTAACACATACTACTGTTACACTTGAAACTAACACTAATACGCTCTAATTCCTCATTGATACTAGGACTGATACACTGATACCCTCAAATTCTAACTCACTGATACAACTCAACACTTACACTCACTAATTCTAACTTCGATACTATAGGGACACTCACTGATTGACTGAACATAGTGAAATGGGCTTAACCCCTCTCGAGTTCTTGACATAGGAATAACTCCCTCACACATTCACTACTCACCATGGCCTATGGCCAAACTCCCCAATCAGTCCAAACTGACTGAACCCACTAATCAGTCACAAGGCTGATACATGAAAACACCAACACAAGAATTAGATACTGACTCTAAATTCATTACAACTCTCATTCTCTAAGCTTTCACTTCACTTTTACACTCCAACTATGAGTGTTAATAGACACTCAACTGAGAACCCAAAATAGTCCCCTCACTCTATAATTTACTTACACACATACTAATACATTGACACAGAAACTCTAAAATACTTAGACACTCACACACTCTCTCTCATACTTGGTTCACTGACACTGGGAATGGGACACTGGTTCACTGAAGTTCATAGGAACTTAGTTCAGTCCCATGTACCCTTGACAGTGCACACCCAATCAAGCCTATGCAAAAGATATTCATATATATATATATATATATATATATATATATATATATATATATATATATATATATATATATATATATATATATATATATATATATATACATTAGATGAGAAATACTTAGAAATCAAATAAATACCTATCAAATGAACAACCAAGCTATATCCAAGCAAATAAAACTGAAAAACAAACTAGAACGGTCTATTTGTCATTTTGACAAACATTAGGTGGGCTCTCCTCGGATTTCTCCAAAGATGACAAAAAACTCCAAATAAAATCTACCAAAATAAAGGTTAGAGCCTTGTTCTTCTCCCTATGGGTACTTCTAGTCAATGTGAGTGTTCCTACTAGTGTCATGCATGAAAATGGAGCTCAAACTGTGAAAAATAACAAGGGGTTTACCTATTGGGAGATGGATTCCCAATGGAACTCTCTAGGAATGCTTCTAGTGTTAAGTTTGACACAATCTCCCAATATTTTGGACTCCTCCTCACAAGCTCCTTGGTCTCCAAGCTCCAAGTCTTGTAGGATGAAGATTAGGGAAAGTTTTGAGGAATTTTGGAGGAGTTTTGATGGTAGAAAATGTAGGAAATGAAAGGGGCTTGTTAAGAGCTCTAACTAGGTTTTCTTGGAGGCTCTAATGAATGAAGAAGGAGTAAACCCTCTCCATATGGCTGCCATAAATGGAGCCCTAAAACTCCCTTAAAATGTCCATTTTATCCCTCAAGTTGTCATGAACACTTATCTTGAATGAAGGATTGTTTTGTTCTAAGTGTTGGGTTAATTTCTATTCCTAATCTAGACTCAACATGACTTAAATATGGCTAGTTGTGTTCATCCTAGAATATTGGTCCAAGTGGTCATGTCTAGTTCAATTCGGTCCACAAGTCAAAGGTTCAATAAATAGACTAATCTAACAATAAATGCAACCTTCACAAGCAATTAATTAAATAACCATGTATATGATATAAATTATGTAAAATGATAAAATTAGCCCTATCTAGAATTATGGTAGTAATAAATTTACCCTCATAAAAAAATTTTCCTCAAAATTAAAGATAAACTAACACAGGAATACATGCAAAATAAGGAGAACAACATCTCAAGGCTCAAAGAGATAAGAGTATCGCTCTCGCATGGCATCCTCCCTCTTCCAGGTGGACTCACCTGGAGAGTGATGCCTCCATGCGATATGAACCAAAGGAATAGACTGGTTTTGGAGCACCTTCTCTCGATGATCCAGAATTTTCACAGGCTGCTCTGGATAGTTGAGAGTAGGACCCACCTCTATCTCAAAATAATCTAATACGTGACTAGGGTCTGCCACGTGCCATCCCAACTACAACATATGGAACATATTCTGAACTCCTTCGAGCGTAGGCAGCAAGTCTAATCGGTAGGCCACTGCACCGATCCTCTCAAGAATGGTGAAAGGTCCGATGAACCGTGGACTAAGCTTCCCGCCCCTGCCACAGCAAATCGTGTCCTATATCGGAGAAATCCTCAAGAATACCACATCGCCAACATAGTCACAAAATAAGACTCAATACAAGATCCTAAAGCAAGCAATCGCAAATAAGCACAGACAGAAAACTAAAACTATACTTCGAACTCTAACGGTCTCCGGTGACTATCGGTCCAATGCCGATGTCTATCTTGTGTCACCCGAATTCTATCCTTGATAAGCTTGACCTTTTTCGCTGCATCTACTACCATCTCTGGCTAAACAAACCTCTCTTGCCAACATCGTCCCATGACAAAGGAGTGCGATACCTCCGTCCGTATAGAGCCTCAAATGGTGACATCTCTATACTGCCCTGATAGCTGTTGTTGTAAGCAAACTCTACCAGGTGGAGATGGTACTCCCAAGAGCCCTCGAGATCTAACACACAAGTGTGAAGCATATCCTCGAGTGTCTGAATGGTCCTCTCTGATTGACCATTTACCTGGGGGTGTTATGCGATACTGAACTTGAGCTGGGTGCCCAAGCAAGCATGCAAACTCCTCCAGAAGTAAGAAGTAAAGCAACTATCCCGATCCGACCATGCATTCTGACTATCTTCCTCACGTGCATCTCGGCCAGCTTCTCCGTAGATAATCCCACTTTGAAAGGCAAAAAGACTTTGAAAGGCAAAAAGTGGGCCGATTTGGTCAATCTATCAACGATGACCAAAATTGTGTCTTTTCCTCCTAGAGATCGTGGAAGTCCGGACACAAAATCTATAGTGATGTGTTCCCACTTCTACTCTGGAATGGGTAGTGGTTGAAGTAAACCACCTGGCCTATGCCTCTCGGCTTTCATCTGCTGGCACACCAAGCATCGGGATACAAACTGAGCTACCTCTTGCTTCATGCCATACCACCATACGTGCTCCCTCAGGTCTCTGTACATCTTATTAGCACTAGGATGCATAGAGTACTGAGAACGATGTGCCTCCTGAAGAATCTTCTTCCGATGCTCTCCACTAGGCACGCACAATCTAGTCCCATACCTCAGCGACCCATCATCGGCGATAGAAAAATCATTTAGCAACCCTGCCTGCACCTGCTCCCTCATGCTTCTTAGGGCCACATCATCATACTGCAATAATCTGACTCTGTCCACTAACTCAGACTGAATCAACAAGTCCCACATCTGTATCTCCATCCCTGAAACAATTACCTTAATACCCAAACTATCCAGGTCTGCCAATAGATGATGATCTACCGTCAAATACATAGCTACCGGATACCTGCTCAGGGCATCGGCAACTACGTTGGCCTTTCCTAGATGGTACTATAATGAGATATCAAAGTCCATCATCAGCTCAAGCCATCGTCTCTGCCGCATGTTCAACTCTTTCTGAGTGAACACGTAGTTCAGCTCTTGTGATCTGTGAAGATCTTAACTCTCTCCGTATAGGTAGTACTTTCACAGCTTCATAGAAAATAACAGTTGCCAACTCCAGATCATGGGTAGGGTAGTTCTTCTCATGAGGATGCAATTGCCTGGATGCATAGGCAATCACCTTCCCGTACTGCTGAAGAATATAACCCAGGCCCTTCCCAGATGTGTCACTGTAGATAGTGAAACCGCGTCCCTGATGGCAATGTCAGAATAGGAGTTATCGTCAACTTCTTCTTAAACTCATCAAAGGCGGCCTGACACTCCTTGGTCCAGACGAACTCCACGTCTTTTCTAGTGAGTCTAGTCATCGGCTCTGCAATTCGAGAGAAGTCCTGAACGAACTTTCGGTAGTAGCCTGCTAGACCCAAAAAGCTTCGAATCTCGGCAACTGAGCTCGGTGTAGACAAAGACTTAACTGCTAAATTATTCTTCGGGTCTACTGAGATCCCTTTCTCGATCACAACATGACCCAAGAACTCTATATGATCCAGAAAGAACTCACACTTTGATAGCTTCCCATATAGCTGCTCTCTCCTAAGAGTCTCTAGCACAATCCATAGATGTTCCTCGTGCTTCTCTGGCATCTTGGAGTAGACCAAGATGTCATCAATGAAGACCACCATAAACTTGTTAAGGTACTGATACAAAACCTTGTTCATCAAGTTTATGAACACAGTTGGGGCATTTGTCAATGCAAATGGCATAACAGTGAACTCATATTGGTCGTACAGTCCAAAAAGTCATATTCGGAGTGTCATCATTCTTTACCTTCAGCTGATGGTACCCCGACCTCAAGTCTATCTTTAAAAATACCTTTGTGTCGCTCAACTGATCAAACAAGTAATCGATCCTCAACAACTGGTATTTGTTCTTGATAGAGATTGTTGAGCACTCTGTAGTCGATACATATACGGACCGTCCCATCCTTTTTTGGTACAAACAGAACAGGAGTGCCCCAAGGTGAAGAATTGGATCTGATAAAACCCTTGTCCTGTAGCTCGTCGACTTGTTTTTTAGCTCTGCCAAGTCATTGTTGTTGATCCTATAGACGTGCTGCAATATAGACTTAGCGTCCGGCACCAAGTCTATAGAGAACTCAACATTCATGTCTAGCGGTATCTTCGGCAACTCATCAGAAAAAATATCTAATAACTCTGCTATCAATGGATGTGGCAACTCTTGTCCCTCCAATATAGCTCCACATACACCATCTCTCTGCTCAGCTGTCCCGCTGGCAAACTCGAACTCTGGCTGTCTCGGCGGACTAAACAGAACTCTTCCTCCTTTATAGTCTATGCTAGCATGGTGCCTGCTCAACTAATCCATCCCGAGGGCAATATCGTAGCTCTAAAGTAGCATTACAAGCAAGCATGCACTCAGAACCCGGCCTCCCAATGTAACTCTCTATCCCTTACAAACATCTTTGACCAGGATAATGCCTCCCCCGGTCATGATCTTGCAAGTCCTACCCAGTGGTTCAGCAATAATATTGTGTCTAAGAGCGAAAGAGAGAGATACAAAGCTAAGTGTAGCACCAGAGTCAAATAATACTAATGCAGGAAAGGAGTCAAGAAGAATAGAACCTGCTACCACATCTGCTATGGGCTCGGCCTCCTCAACCGTTAGTGCGAATGCTCTACCCTAAGGTGCTCCCCTCTAGTGCTGTGCAAAGCGCTGCAGCTATATGTTCACGGATACTATAGAGACTATATCCCTTGATTATTGATTTTTGAGAATCACAAATCCTTGCATGTTCACCTTGATAGTTTTCACACATTTTCTTAATCAACCCTTGCAATTTTCCTTCTGGTATTTATCGTTGGATCATTCAATTTTCTCAAATACATGTTGCTAGATTTTGATTCTGTTTTACTAGATTTTATTCGTACCTATATTGATCGTGTTTTGCCTAAACTTCGATTTTGATCCTTCCTATCTAACATTGATTTCCCTATCCTGCTAAAATTTTCAATTTTGATCATGCTTAGAAGATCATGCCCTCATGATTGCCCCCTAAGTCGTAATTAAAATTCATCCCACGTCGTGCATGTTTGATCCTCAATCATTATTAAAGTATGTTATCTCAACTTCTTGTATGTACTTGGTCTCAAGGCTCAGAGCGTCACAGAGTTGCACAGGATCGGCAGAAGCACTGGACGGACAGCAGCAGGCGACCCTAGAGTTCACAGTGGAAGAAATGGTGTTCCTGAAAATCTTACCAACCAGAGGTACTATAGGATTTGGCAAAGGCGAGAAACTCAGTCCCAGATACATCGGACCCTTCGATATGACAGAGCGGATTGGCGAAGTTGCTTATCGACTAGTACTTTTTTCTAGACTGTAGAGGGTATATTATGTCTTCTACATGTCCCAGCTCTGCCGCTACATTCCTGACCCAAGCCAGATCGTCGACTACTCAGAGTTGGAGGTGGGCCCGAGTTTGACTTATGTGGAGCAGCCGGTGGAGATCCTTGACCGAAGAGAGAAGCAGCTGAGGAACCAGATGATCTCGCTTGTCAGAGTCATATGGAGGCATCACTTCCCTGGCGAATCCATATGGAAGCGCGAGGATGAGATGCGAGAGTGTTATCCCAGCTTGTTTGTTTGATTGTATTTTGCTTTTCAAGATTTTGAATTCAATAAATGGTTGTAGTGATTGAGAACCATTATTTTGATTTTTTTTCTAATTTAAATAAAAGTATTTGTTGCCTTCAAAATTTTGAGGACAAAATTTTCTAAGGGGGGATATTTGTAACCCCACTTTTTCAGTTTCATAAATTTTGGACAATTTTAGTATTTTAATAAATGATATTCAAGTCTGATTAGTAATTATAATGCTGGATAATATTTTTAAATATTTCTTCATGGTTAGATAATTAATTATTGGGAATAACTAAAATTCCAAGTTTTCCTAACGAACTAGAGTGGGCCCCAAAGATTCCTAACAAACTTCCTAACAAGTGTAACCACTTCCCTAACAACTTTTGGGTACAATATGCAATTATTGTATTTAGGAAGGGACTAAGTGCAAATACCCCTTTTTTTCAACTCTCCCTATTTAAACTCTCTCAGCAAAAGAGAGAGAAAGAGAGTTCATTTAACTCTCAGAGAATTTGAGAGCTAAGTCCCCATTTTTCCCCAAATTTTCATTTCCCAAATCCTACCGGAGCCTTAACCCGAACCCTATATTCTATGGGAGAGAGGATGATGATGGCGGCGACGCTAGACGCTTCCCCCGGTGACTGAATCGCTTCCAGTCGAGGTTCCTCAGAGGGCGACGGATCACCACGTTGCGATGATAGATCACGCATGGCGACGTCTCCTTGTTCCATTCCTCGACGACGACAGCGGACGGCGACTGCACTCCCTCTTCCCCGGCGAGCTCGTCGATGACTCCGACTTTCTTCTCCGACGCTCTTGAAGTTGCACTTCGATTCGGCGATCCATCCAGCAGCGAGATCACGGTGAGTTCCTCTCAAATTTCTTGGGGGTTCTTCGATTCTTGATTTCTACTCACAAATCATTGTTTGATATATTTATGTCGAGTTCATGTCAGCCGTAGTACTCTTCGATCTGTGTTCAGGGGGGCATTCGTGTTCGATGTGGACTTGTGTCCGGGTTGTGTTGTGCTCGTGTGTGTCCAGCTTGTTCGTATCCAGTTTGGATCATGTCCGAGTCTTGGGGTCGTGTCCGGATTGTTCCACGATTGGTGCCGATTACAGTAGATCAGAGGAGATGGGTGTTGCAGGAGTGTAGCAGCAGCTTGGAGTTGCGTAGCTGTGTTCGTGTGTACGTGTCCAAGGTGGTTTTCGTGTGCACAGTGTCCGAATGTTGGATGCGTCCAGCTTGTCCTGCTCGACAATGAGGTCGTACGTAAGGGATTAGCAGGAATAAAAATTAGCCAGGGGCAGTGTTTCAATTTAATTTTATTATCAGTTCATTGTATATTTTTCCTATTCAAATTTATGATTCAGTTTGGCTTATATTATTTACTGGGATTGAATTGTGGGGTCGGAGTTGTATGGTTAATGAGTAGAGTAAACTTAGCTCTGTGTATTGGCGGGGAATTTGGTTTTTGAATGTTACTGAATATTCAGTTTGAATGGCTAGTGAACTTTTGATTGAACAATTGGTTGAATTGTGTGGGACTGGAATATGGTGCAGGCTCAGAAAGAAGAAAGAAGTTAGCTGTATATGGGTTAGTTTGGGCTACAAGCCTATGAATTTAATGTTCAACATGGGCCACTAGTAGGATGTGTTGCTTCTTTAACAGTTATAGAGTAATACAACTACAAGGGGATGGGTGTATACAAGAGTGTGTTTTAGTCCAAGTCAAACATTTTAGAGCTGAACCAAATGGGCCTGACTGAGTTGAGGGTTCTGGACTTCTCTTTGAATTGGATTATTCTTTAGCCTCCAATTTATTAATCGAAGCATTCAGTTTGTTAATTGCTTAATAAATTTTGATAGTGATATTTCAGAATGTTATCATCTACTTTAACCAATAATATTGCTAAGTGCTATTTCATCTTAATATTCTTGTTAATTGACTATTATATGGTATTATCCTATAAATAGTTTACTAGCAGGTTATCTAGGCCTAATCTTTATCTAAATAAATGATATAATTTTTCTTGTTAGTTGTTATATGATGCATAGTTTGCTAGTAGAGATGTCTATCTAATTATATTTTGTTAAGCTAGGATGTATAGCATATTTTATTATATAAGTTTAAACCCTTATTTTTATAGGTATTTAGCTTATTGGTAGAAATAGTTGATTAGTAATTGTCATTGTTTAGAACCTAACCAACTTGTGAACAAATTTAGGTGAACATAGAGATTACTATCTCCCTATTCTCGATCTTCTCGGACAAGGCACGTACATTCTATGGTTCATGTTGATTTACATTAATCATGTACTCTTCTTCTGACACGATGTGACACGTTATCTAGTACTCTTGTACTTTCATGTTCTTGTACTTATTTGTGGCCGGGGAGGAAAAATACACTAGCTATATGACCAAACCCAGAGATCAGAAAATTTATGTTGATAGCTTAGGCCTCGCACCATGCACGCGGGCCCTAAGCCGCACCCAGTTCATGTGCTTCCTGTACTTACCCCTAGCCGGTCACATATGCTAGTTGTATTTCAAATATTATGCACATGTCATGTCTTGTACTTCAGGTTCAGGATTTACTTCTTATACTTTATTTCCTGTACTTTGTGTATGTTCTTTTCCTGTACTTTATATTTTATATTCTCCTGTATTCTTTTTCATATCATGATGTTCTTGTTCATTACCTAGAATTGTACTTTGCTCCGCTCCTGACTGGATATGTTGCAGGTGTACTTGCAGGATATCATTATACCTTATGGGCCAGAGCCCGGGATCTTAGCGGAGCAGGATGGAAGCATGACTTAGTTAGAGGTTACAGGTTTAGGTTCATTTAGCTTTACTTCGAGATGATGTATATTGAGAGTTCATAGTTGTATTTCATTCCTGTCACCGGATTTGTCTTTGGTACTTTTATATATAAATTGTATTATGACTTGGTAGATTGTGGTGATATTTCTGGAATGTTTATAGATGCTATGGTATTTTATATCATTGTGACTTGGAGTTTTTCTTGGTATTGTACAGCTTACTTCGTCGTATCCCTCGACGAAGGCTGGGCGTGTCCGACTCGTGTCCGACTATTCGGAAGTGGGTCGTGACATATTTTTAGTGGTGGCCCATGCAGGTCTATCCTAATGGCACTTAGGCTATTAAGTGCTATTGGGGAATATGTTAGACTAAGAAAAACTCATCACAGCATAGGAGTACGAAAAAATATTTATGGGTATATTTTACTAAGTCTGGTTATACATATTAATTACTAGGTTTGCTTATTATCTATAGTTAGGCCATTTTAACAGTTTTCTATTTTTCAGATGGTTCAGACACACAACATAGGAACTATCGACTCACTTGCATTTGATGCTTCTGAGCTTCCACCACTGCTTGTCGCCTCTACTATCACCATTGGTAGTACGCAGTTGATAGAGATGTGCCAAAGGGAGCAAGCCATTCTTTTTCAAGCCAGACTTGTAGATACATTTTTCGAGCCGGAGAGGACTTCTGATTTCCAGACTCTCAGATCTTTGGACTTCCCGACACCGAGCACATTCTTTGTATCGAGGAGAAGATCAAGAACCTGGAGCCGCCACTTCTGAAAATCATCCAAGTCTCCGAGGATCTGACTCCTCTGAAGATTGAAGCCAGTCGCACGGACAAAAGAACGAGACTGGAAGCTAAAGTCCAAGAGAGACATGAAGATTTATGACGGAAGGAGCAACTACCCTGGACCCGTAAAGCGTTGCAACACTCAGACAACGCCTCTTCAGTCACATCATCAGCCGTATTATCAGAGGCAGATTTAGGCCCACCTTTATTGTATGTTCTGCAAGAGGACGGAACATCCTATTGACAAGTACTGCAAGAGGCTTAGACTTTGCATGTTCTGTGGATCTTCTGTCCACCGAATAAAAGATTGTCAGTAGGTCACTAATCGTAATGGTCGAGGAGCATTAGGATCTCAGCAGCCAGTACTTCAGCCATAGTGGGAGATTCAGACTCAGGTCCAGACGGCGATCATTTGCAATTACTGCCACCGCCCCGGACATGACTACGATGAGTGCCGTATGAGACTGAAGCTATGCTTGTTTTGCGGATCACCTATCCATCATGTCAAGGATTGCCTGGAGGTTGCTTATCACACTGTCCAAGGACGAGCACGAGGAGCACTGGGATTACAGCAGAGGGATCCACCTCTCCAGACTCAGCAGCCGCATGAAGGACTGCCGCAGGGACCAGCCTATGTCAGGATAGCTGAAGAAGTTGAAGTGATTCCAGTCTCAGAAGAAATACTGAAGACGGACAGAAGACTCTTTTGCATGGATAAAGAAGACCATGGATCGTGATTTGCATCCCAATTCCCTTTGGATTTTCTTTTAGCATCTAGAACTCCTTGTTCCCTAATTAAGAATTGTTAGACTTTGTTTCTATTTTAAACTTTGGATCCTATTCGAGGTTTAATTTCAGATTTTGTTTCCTATTCTAAAGATCATGTTTCCTATTCAAAACTCCGATTTCTATTCAAGGTTTTAATTTTCCGTTCGGAGACTTGTTTCATGTTGATTATTAGCTACCCTATTTTTTCACTATGCATGATTTTGTTTTCTATTTTTTGCTTCTATTCGAAATTTTGTTTCCTAATCAAACTTCGAGATTTTATTCATCTAAAACTTTGTTGAGATTTCATTTCTATTTGAGATTTGTTTGAGATTCTATCCTTATTCGGGGCATTGTTTGATGATTTTGTTTTCTATTTAAGATTTTGACTCGTTCCATATATGAGATTTTGTTCCTTATTCGTGACTTATTTTCTATTCGAGAATTTGTTCATGTTCATGACTTTGCTTCAACCTTCTTAAATATTTGAGATTTTGCTTGTTTCATATTCATGATTCGATACATGTCTCTTGTTCGCTAATTGATACTCTGCTTTCTATTAGTAACCTTGGTTCCTATTCGAGATTCTATTTCCTATTCGTGACTTTTTTGATAATTGATTTCCTAATTGAGACCTTATTTCCTATTTCGTTCCTATTCGAAAGTTTGTTCGAGATTTTGGTTATTATTCAAGCTTTTATTAGACTTTGTTTCCTGTACAAGATTTTTGGTCCTTAATTCGAGACTTTGCCTACTATCTGATACCTTGCTTCTATGCAACCTTCGAGACTTTGTTACCTATCCGGTATTATGTTCCCTATACGAAATTTTGGCTGTCATTCGAGATTCTATCTTCTATTTGAGATCCCGGTTACTATTTAAAAATTCGTCTCGTATTCAAGATCTATTTCTAAAACCTCCTTGTTATTTCTTAGTACCTAATAAAATCCTTTGTTTTCTAAAAGACAGATAACATCACCTTTTATCTTGATTTGGACTATTGGAACTCATTTTGAATTCTCTGAAACCCTTTTGTAATCCATATGGATAAGGTTGAGAGACTATTCGATGACCTACTAGGGCGTGGCAGTTGCGCACTGCAACCATAATCTGGATTATGGAGACTGAGAGTTCACTGCAGCCAGTAGCGCACTGGCGAAGCATAAACTCTAAGTTGAAGTGATTTCAAACATTCATAGGTCTTCGGATATTATTGACTCTGTCCTAAATTCTTCATACTTTGATTTCTTGAGTTGTAGCATCCACTTTTTCATAGAAAGGGTATTTTAGTCATTTTAGCCATTTTGGCCATTTTGTGATTTTCTAGATACTTTAACTTGTGTTGTGCTAGCAACTGGTTTAACCTTAGTGGACATTGTATAGGAGCCTAACCATGTCTTAGAAATTATTTTTTACTTATTATAATTCATTTAGGGCTTGGGTTTAATTTAGAAGGCTTGTAATGATTTTTTAAGCCTTTTGCATGTAAGCCTTTTTAGCCTTTTTGACTTGGGCCTTATTCTAACTTAAGAGAGAGTTGGCCCAAGTGAAACCCTAACCCTAGAGACCCCCATCCTCGCCACCCACAGCAGTACACCCGCCCCTCTCTTTTCATTTGTGAAGTTTAGCCTCCACAAGTGAACCCTAGTAGATCTCCTCCTCCAAAAATCACATTTTCTTCATCCGGAGTCCGTTTCTCCACAAATGAACTCCGTTGCACTCTTCTAGAAGAGGAGTATATGTTGGAGCATTGCTAACGAGGAGGCGGAGGCAATTGCTTGAGGGGAATCGACCGACACGACAACCGAAGGACTCCATTTATTGAGTTTTTGACACTCAATAGGTAAACCCTTTTCTACCATAGTTATTCTAGAATTTCTTTTTTTTGCATCCATATAGGTGCCCTAGACTTGCCCATAAAGTTTGGTTGGATTTTGACTTCGTTTGATAGCGGTATCGGACACGTGTCGGTCCTTTACGACACGTGTTCGACGAAATGCCGCTTAGGATAGAAAGTTGCTGTTTTTCGATTTTGTCTTCATGGATGTTTAGATAATATCATTCTTAGAAACTTTTGTGAAGACGGATTTGAAATTGATGACTTTTCAGCGACGTTTCGGGCATCGGACGCACGTGCACGGATCCCGTGCCCGAGGCCGTGCATGCCCTGTCGTCAGCGTGTTTTCTCTCGATGCACAGAACTTATTTTTACCAAAATTTCTTGAGCACGTAGGGGCAACCTCTGCCCCCATGCTCCTAAAATTTCACGGCTTCTCATTGAACGAGAGCGGAGAAATCTGATGTGCATCGTTCAGCCGCACTGTGCACTCGAGCTGATTTTTATCGCTGAAATGGACTTCGTACGGCTCTCGACACGACGAGGACCCATTCCAGGACCTGGAACACGTTAACCTATACCTAGACTACTCGAGGGACCAAGCCCGAGTAGTGGCGTGGCCCGACGAGCGAGCCACGGAGGCCGAACCGTGCGCACGAGGGCACTCGTGGGCGCGCGCACGCACAACAGGCCGCGCGTGTGTACGGGGCTGCGTGCATCGCCTCGGTACGACATGTCGTCATGTTACCATGTCCTAGACCTACCCCAGGACCCCTAGCTACGTGCACGAGCACGGGGATTTTCGTTGTGTGTGTGGCGCTCAATCGAGCTAGAACGCACGCATACGTGCACGTTGTCACGCGGTATCGGCTTTTTCGATACGCGTTCTGTGGACACGACATGGACACGATTTCGGACCCGAGAGTACCCGAGCGCATCACGTAGGTTGAGACCAATGTGTATGCCGAGTTTTGCGGGTTTATATTTTGTATATCTCATTTTGGGTCGTTGTGTGAAAAATGGGTTTTTTCTTTAAATGCAAATTTGAGTTTGAATGTGATATTTTGTTTTCCAGGAATTTAAATTGTAAAATCTGGGTTTTTAGTATGTATATGAGGTTTTGGACTTGTGAGAACCAACTCTTGGATTTATTTCATATTTTTCTATCAATTATGAGCATATGTGCTTTTCTTTGTAGCTATATATATATGTAATTATATATATATGTAATTATATATATATGTAATTATATATATATATATATATATATATAAGTAAGACTCCGTTGAAGCCCATTGCAAGCATATATGTTGAGAATGTGTCGAGGGGAATTAATCCCAGATTTTGATTTATTAAAACTATTTCAAACCATGTGTCATTTCTTCCAAATGAGCATATGTATGGATATATACATAGTTTTCCTATTTTGTTTATATGTATATACGAGTATATTAAAATGAGGCATACCATGGTTGAGTTTTGATGGTTTTAATCTCAGTTTGACTCACTTCAGTAACCTACAGGTATCACACACACACACACACACACAACCATTTGTTAGAAATAAGAGTAGGCTTGTGTTATGAATACATGTGTATGTATTTATACCTATATGTGTATAGTTAGTATGCTTGAGAACCCATCTTAGAGTAGATCATAGTTGTGGTTGTAACCATAGGAGTCCTAGGACAGATTTGGTTTGTCATTTTGAGCCTAGTTTAGTCGAATTGGCCGACAAGTTGACCAAGTTGACAAAAGTCAACTTTGGGTAAAACTTGATCCAAATCGACTCAAACGAACTCTGAATGACCTAGAATTTTGTGTATGACCTAAAAATTAGTAGACGGACTAGTTGACCAATGTTTGACCAGGGTTGACCAGGGTTGACCAGGTTTGACCAGAGTTGACCAAGGGTTGACTTTGACCAAAAGGGACCTAGAAGCATGTAGTCTTGCATTGTAGCTATTTCTTTTGATATTTTAGACTTGGTTGTGACATATGTATACTTTAAATAGGTTTATATTGCCCCAGTTTAGCTATACTTCATCATCAGCAGTTTAGTTTGCCAGGCGAGTACATTCTCTGATCTTTTCATACTTGTTTGGATATGTTCTCTTGTTATAGACTAGTATACTTGATGCTGACACGATGTTCACACGATTAGTACCCTATGGGTCCTTTCATGCGATGTTATCCCCTCGGATACATCGAATATATCATGTTCATGTACTTTATCGTGTTCATCATGTACTCCATGTATTCATATTTATCCATGTACACTCATATGCTATTCATATACACTCATGACCATATGAGCTCCATGTATAAAGTAGTTGATATCCATGTGCAATAACATATCATGTCTTGATCCTTGTGTATTGATTGGGGACAGGGAGAGTCTGGTTGGTTATGTGATCATTATCCCCAGTATGTATCAATGTGCAACTCCATAGTTTATCCATGTGTAACCCAACCTGTTTACATAACCAATTTTATGCTCTAAACCACGTAGATAGTTGCATTTCTCTATTTATCATAGTCATATCTAGTCTTGATATTCTCTCTCTTGTTGATTTTCTTTACAGCATTTCATATATAATTTTCTATAGCTTGCTTTATATGTCCAACCCTAATATGAACTGTTGTGAGAGATATGTGCTCGTTCCGTCTTGATTGGGCATGTTGAAAATTTTACAGATGATGATGAAGAGTTTTGTCCTACTTATTATGGCATTGGCTTAGATGACACTGGTGACGTGGACCCTCAGGAGGATCCAGCAGTCGCTGAGGACTTGTCCATAGTCTAGCTGAGACTTAGTATTTTATTGTCTTTATTGAGACATTATGAGTTGTACTTGAGATTTGTTCTGATGGTTTACACCTAGACCTTTATTTATATCTGTGACTCTCTTGAGATTTATTCTTCTATTCCATCTTAGTTGTGATTGAGTTACTTATTATTTTACTCTCCATTCGGAGCATATTCTAAATTGTATTAAATATTGTGACTCAGGACAGCGTTCTACCGCTGTAACGCCCCAGTCCCAAAATACGTAGCACTAGGAACGTAGACATGCCAGCTGTATCAGCTGTATTCATACGAAGTACATAGGCCTCGTATGGATACATAAGCTGTAAAATGCAGTAGAACCATAACTAATCCCATCCACACAATATAAATGAATAGAAGATATCATATAACCAACTATAAAATTGTTATTTGGTACATGTAGTTGGGCGGAGGCAAATCTACTACCAACTATGAAAAGAAATACATGATAAGCAAAAGAAAGATTTTGGCGAGCGAAGCGAAGATGATCCAAGTGCAATCATCCTCGAAGAAATAGCGAAGATCACGGCTAGAGCTAGAACACCTGTGAAAGACAATAGCACACACACCTAGAGAGATAACCAAGTCCTCAGAGGGACGTAACAAGACACATAATATCATGCCACATAAACTGAATAAATATTTCTCAAATAAATAAGTCAATTGGATTATAACATAGTCCAATACGTACCTATTGAACGAGCGTACCATCCCCCCAACCAAACAAGGACAGGAGATGGTAAACTAATTCACGGTGACGTATCTTTCCATGCCATGAATCCAATATGGTATCCGGACCCCAACAAGGTTCAATACCTTCTCATCGAAGTAGTAAGTCACACCTACAACCAAACAAAGACAAGATGTGACGAATTAATCTGCGACAAGTTATTGTTCCAAGTCATGGTCAGATACAAGTACCTAAACCAAAAATACTCGTACCTAACGGATAAAGGTACCTAACCGTTCTAAGTGAAATGTAGTTAAGAACAATCCTTCCTACGCATGGGCCCTGGCTAAATAGGATCGGCATAGTGCCCCCTTGGGCACCAGAGGCCCCATCAGTAAGAATATGACGTTCCGCAGAATCGTCAGTGGCCGTCAGTAATCATGGGTCATCAACCCCGTATCTCCATCGGAGAGTCCGGGTCACAAGGGAAGTGCATCGAAGCCCATACGCTAAAGAATTGTCCTCCCCGCCCAATGCCTACTGTGTTGTATCCACAACACAAAACCAGTATAACCGCTAAGTCAAACTAGCATGCAATCTCTATTAGCGGTTATTCCTATCGCACGGCTTGTACGTACTGGTGGCCAGCCAATCACGTACGTCCGTATTCTACATGCGACACACAACTTTGTGGTACAACGTGTCAAGGCTAATGAATGCAACACACAAAGGTGGTCCCTTAAATCTAGGTTTAATGTGTAAGAAAAACAATACATAGCAGGAAATATAAATGAACAGTAAGTTCTAACAGGTTATGCCATGTATCACAGTTTATTTTGCATAAAGAAAATAAGTTATGCATGAAATATGAGCTAAAATAATTAAACAACAAATGGCAAGGTGTCCTACCTAGTAGGACGCATAGTGTGTCGCGATGATGAATGTGGCACGAACTACAACGTCGGTGCAACAACTATGCAAGGTGTCCTCGGGTGGTGGCACGGACAGTTCCAATAGGTCCAGAAGGGTAAATTTAGTTAGGGTGGACATAAGGTAGGCTTGAATTGGCGAGAGAATAGGAAGGATGGGGTTGATCTCAGACAGAAGGATAATTAAAGGAATTCGATAAATAATATATATGATTTTAGAAAATATCTACAATATTTGGAAACTAGATTTTATTAGTAAAAATAAACTTTTTAGGAATAATACATTGAGAAATCGAAATCATTTTGGGCTAAACTCTACGTTTGTAAAAATAACTTTATCAATGGAAAATATATCTTATTAATTAGAATGAATATTTGTATAAAAATCAACATAAATTAATTCGAGGCTAAAATCTTTACCTTTTTCAAAATAAAATAGTTTGGAAAAACTCCTTAAAAATAGCTAGAACTATTATTAAATATATTTTATTTGATTATAAAATAATTTATATAATATAAAACTATTGTTAATACCTAATTGATCTAGCATTACAACAAAACAAGGATAATACTATTACTACTACTATTTATACTAATAATAATAATATTAGTAATATTAACAAAGACAAACTTTTAGTGAAAAACAAAACGGAACAAGAACCAAAATAAAATAACACCTACTACACAAAATAAAATACAGGACATCTCTTAACATATTATAATAATGGTAAAGTTATAATGAATATGTAATAATAATAATAATAATAATAATATTAATATTAATATTAATAATAATAATAATAATAATAACACTAAATGAATAGGAACAAATAACAAATAAATCTGAACGACAACAAAAAAAAATCAAAAATAAAACCCACAAAGGGGCTGCTGACTGTTGTTCCATATTAGGAAAAAAGGAGGGGGAGAGGATTGAGAGTAGCGAGAGAGGAGAAGAAAGAGTGAGGAAGGAAAGAGAGGCGGATCGGGGTCGCCGGCGGCTGGGAAGCGGAGGAAGAGCGGGTGTTTTTGTCGGAAGGGATCGGACGTGTGGGTGAGGACGCGGCGCACGGAGGGAGGAAGGAAGTCGGAGTGGAGCTTGGGCGGAGGAGAAGCGAGGGAGCGGCGATGCGGGGTTTGGCGCCGGCGTGAGGTGGAGGATAGGGGTTTTGATTGTATCGAGTCGAGGTTGTGTCCTGCGAGACACGGATTTGGATGTCCGGGTGTGTCGGACGGGAAGAGTCATATGTATATGTAAAGGAAGATAAGTAGTGGATGGGACACGGACACGGTCACGGACACGATGCACTCACTTTTGGTTGTGGAAAATTTTGTAGAGAATTGGCTTGTGGAAAAAAATAATGGATGAGTACCTGCCTGTTTATAGGATGTGGGAATTCCCAATTGGATAGGATTAGGAAAAGATTTAAAATTCTCTTTAAATAAATTTAAAATAAATCAATCCAATCCAAATACAAATCCAAATTAAATCTAATTAAATTCTTTTAGTTTAAAAATAAGATAATTCAAATTTCCAATTATAGATATTATTTTAAATAAATCCAAAGTCCAAATCAAGATTTAAATTGTCACAATAAATTCAAAATATGTTTTTCAAAAATACTAATAGTAATAATTTTGAAAATTACATTATTAATTAAAAATAAACTAATAATTAATTTTGAGATATGTATGCATAATTATTTATACAAATTATGCTTTTCTAGTATACAATGAAATATAATTTATTTTTAATATATGTTAGAAAGAAAAGGCTTAGAATAGCAAACTCAGAAATTCGGTAAAATGGTAAAATAAATATTATATATATCACTTCGAAAATAGAAAATATTTTCTAAAAATATGTACGCTCGCCCATATTCGTACTCGACGAGCAATTACGAAGTACGTCGTTTGCGCACAACGTACATTACGACTACACGACGTACAATACAAAAATTTTAAATCAGTACCAAAATCGATAAAAAAAATATAGAAAAAATTTAGGGGTTTTACATCCTACCCAACTTAAAAGAATTTTGTCCTCGAAATTAAGAATTCGTAGGGGGTGAGAAGACACAAAGGGGTATCGATGGAAAACAATCTATAACAAATCATGCCGTAAGAATTCACGATCTAGATCATAGAAAATAATACGGTATGGTCACGGGTAATGAATGAGGGTCATGATTAAGAGAACGAAATAGATTCACTTAAATTAAGCGATTAGAGGGACTTGATAGGGCCGAGTAGTTTGGAATGAAGATATAGCAACATCGAGTGAGAATGGTCATAGCCGATGGGAAGGTTAGAGGAAGTTCTAGTATGACGCTTTCGTCCTCCTAAAATAGGTGAGGGCGAAGCAATATAGAGTTCGAAGGAGGCATTATCGAATACGAATACGTGATTCAAGGACGACCGAAAAAAATTTCAAAAGGAGTTGCCAAGGCAGTCGCGGATAGGACTCTAGAGGACAAGTTTAGCTATGTCCCCATTCACGTAGAATGATAAATAAAAGCGAACCAAAGTGCACTTGGTTGATCAGACCATCATGCACCGGTTCTGATAGACAATATGTTAGTGGGGTGCCTCCATTTAATATATATGTCATGAACAAGCTTGGTAAAAGGCTAAGCTCGCAAAAACCAGGCTACATTAGCATCATTAGTCTAGATAGTAAAATATAGGCACGATAATAGATGAATAAAAACAAATATGAATGGTCTAAGAGTCATAAGGATCTAAGTCTTGTTTATTCCTATACCATCATTCTACGGTTTTATTGACCAAGGCTTGGTTGACCAAATGGGTTAACTTCCTCTAGTCTCTATGGTATAGATAATATCATTTGTATTCCCTTAATGGTCAAGGGTGTGTGGGGTATTCTACCCAACTTAAAGAATTTAAGCTAAGGGTGTTTGGGACATCTAACTAGTAGGGTCAATCTCTAGCAGGCACGAAGGAAAGATAAGAATTTTGTTAGAAGTAATCAAGCAAGATGCAGTCGATGAGTCAAACGGTAGATAAAATCTAGGAAAGAGTCAAGTATGTGGATGAGACCCTAGACTTCTAATCCTATATGCAGGCTTGCTTGGTACGGTAAAGTAACTAAACAATTTATCTTGACCTGCATGGGCCACCACAAAAATATGTAACGCCCCAGTCCCAAAATACGTAGGACTAGGAACGTAGATATGCCAGCTGTATTCATACGAAGTACATAGGTCTCGTATGGATACATAAGCTGTAAAATATAGTAGAACCATAACTAATCCCATCCACACAATATAAATGAATAGAAGATATCATATAACCAACTATGAAATTGTTATTTGGTACATGTAGTTGGGCGGAGACAAATCCACTACTAACTATGAAAAGAAATACATGATAAGCAAAAGAAAGATTTTGACGAGCGAAGCGAAGACGATCCAAGTGCAATCATCCTCGAAGAAATAGCGAAGATCACGGCTAGAGCTAGAACACCTGTGAAAGACAATAGCACACACACCTGGAGAGATAACCAGGTCCTCAGAGGGACGTAACAAGACACATAATATCATGCCACATAAACTGAATAAATATTGCTCAAATAAATAAGTCAATTGGATTATAACATAGTCCAATACGCACCTATTGAACGAGCGTACCATCCCCCCAACCAAACAAGGACAGAAGATGGTAAACTAATTCACGGTGACGTATCTTTCCATGCCATGAATCCAATATGGTATCCGGACCCCAACAAGGTTTAATACCTTCTCATCGAAGTAGTAAGTCACACCTACAACCAAACAAGGACAAGTTGTGATGAACTAATCTGCGACAAGTTATTGTTCCAAGCCACGGTCAGATACAAGTACCCAAACCAAAAGTACTCGTACCTAATGGATAAAGGTACCTAACTGTTCTAAGTGAAATGTAGTTAAGAACAATCCTTCCTACGCATGGGCCCTGGCTAAATAGGATCGGCATAGTCCCCCCTTGGGCACCAGAGGCCCCATCAGTAAGAGCATGACGTTCCGCAGAATCGTCAGTGGCCATCAGTAATCATGGGTCATCAACCCCGTATCTCCAGCGGAGAGTTCGGGTCACAAGGGAAGTGCATCGAAGCCCATACGCTAAGGAATTTTCTTCCCGCCCCAATGCCTACTGTGTTGTATCCACAACACAAAACCACTATACCCGCTAAGTCAAACTAGCATACAATCTCTATTAGCGGTTATTCCTATCGCACGGCTTGTACGTACTGGTGGCCAGCCAATCACGTACGTCCATGTTCTACATGCGATACACAACTTCGTGGTACAACGTGTCAAGGCCAATGAATACAACACACAAAGGTTGTAATGTCTGTGGTTCGTATTACGTATTTCTGGAATACGTGTACGTATTTATTCTTGTATTGCATAATTTTCTTGTTTAATTTTCTCCCTGGGCTTGGTTTATTCTTGGTTTGGGTTGGCTTGGTTCGGTTTGGGATTGCTCTTGGTTCATCATGAACCAAGGGGTGAACCCCCTACCTACCACCACCACTACCATTTATTAACCCTTCTCTTTCTATCTCTTCATTTATCATCTTCTCCACCATTACTTCCTTACCTACCAGAGAGAGGGAGAGAGAGGTCTAGGCAAGTGCAACTTGCTTCATGGAGAAACTCCAATTTTATAGCTTCATTCTCTTTCTTACAGCATTTTAATTTACTTTAGAACTTGGCATTTTCACTTTCCATGGTTAGATTCTTGTAGATCTATATTTACCTTATTTTCGGATTTCTTGGGTTTTGATCTACTTGATCTTGTTATTTCCAAGTTTTGATGGTTCCATGTTGTAGAGAATTTCGTTCTACCCTATTTTGACCTATGGAAGTTCGGATTTGGGCTCCGGATGATAGAGTTATACAGCTTGAAAGCCATGGCTTATGGTGTACTTCTTCTCGGAAATTTGGAGAAGAAGCACAGTCCCGAGCCGCATGGTGTACTTGACACTATGAACATTCATTCGGCAAGTCAGTTCCAACCGCATGTACTATTGCCTTGACTTGACCGTGTGACAAGTTCATGCGGCAAGTATTCCCGGCCGCATGGGACCCAGTCAGTTCAGCCGCATAGGGCTGAGGACCTTATCCTGCCGCATAGGGCTGAGGACCTTATCCTGCCGCATCAGCTTATCTTGGCCGCATGAGTTGGACCCAGCCGCATGTGCACAGCCTTGACGAGCCGCATGAACCAGACTCACTCGCTGGCCGTATGAGTCCTACATCTGCCAGTCGCATGAACTCCCGCCCTCCCCCCCCCCCCCCCCCCCCGTCAGTCGCATAAGCAACCACCTTGACCCAGCCGCATGGGGCTCGACTTGGTTGAGCCGTATGGACTCATTTCCGCCAGCCGCAGGAGTACCCTTGCCCTCCTGGCCGCATGTATCTTGCCCTTCTCTTGGCCGTATGAGTTCGATTTATTCCAGCCGCATGAGAATCCCTCTCCTACGAGCCGCATGGGTCCTTAGTTCCCCCGACCCGTATGAATCTCTCCCCAGCCGCATGAACCCGACCCCTTCCCCAGCCGCATGAGATCCATCCTGGCCGCATGTGCCTTAGCCGCATGGCTCTTCTATAGCCCTGAATATTGATATTTTATTAGATATTTTATGCCTATTTTATATTCTGACGTCTTTTGTCATGAACTTGATAATCACGGATTTATTTAATATGTTTAGAATGATAATTGAGCATGACCTGACCGTGACCCATAGTGGTGCACTCATGATATGACTAACATGACATGATAGTGGCCCGTCGTGGCGCACTCATGACAAGTACACCTGACATGATTATCTTGATAAGCTATTGCGACGGCTCTATGACATGACATGACCTGTATAATTAACCTGGATACCGTGGGTGATTGTGCTTGTATAAATAAACCAGTCCTGTCTTGCATCATGTCTAGGACAGGGACTCCTGAGTACCACGGTCAGGAGTACCTACTAAAATGGACTAAGGCTAATAACTAGATTAATACATTAGTCATGACGAGATTTCCCAGCTACAGGCAATCCCGTTACCTGGGCACGCCTTGGGATCTGTAGCCTGCCGTCGAGTAGGGCACATTTCCAGTACACTGTCATGTGTTGCACCCTTCAAGCTACCTAAGGGTACATTCGTGTCCTGGACGATGTACCCACCTGAATTCAACTCTAAATCTTTTAACCCGGGTAACCTGGATGGTCTGCAGGGCTTGTGGCTGTGGAATAATCTCACTGCATCTTGTTAGTAATTAGGCTTGTGACAATCCTAGTTAGTTAAAGTATCAAGCCGTAATACTTGCTTGGCCGTGAAGTGATTGGATGGAGTCTAACCAGTCTAGTCTTGCCCTGATCCTGTTCCAGATTATTGAATGACCAGAATGCTTGTATTTATTTTACCGATAAATGGTGAGAATTCTAAGTTCTGTTCAGACGAAGGGTTACAACCCCGGTCCTTGTTTGGTTTACGGGTTATAACATGGTTATCTGAATAGTTCTATGGTTATCTCGTCGTATATCATCCTGATGTATTTTCTTTATTTTCAGTTCTTACTTTATTTATACTCTTGTGTTGATTGCTGGTTTTAGTTCCTAAGTGAAGCTTCCTTTGTGGCACTTGCCCTTTCTGGGATCTGACCCAGCTGGTTTTGTGTGGCCAGATTTCGGAACAGCTCCGGAGGATCTACCGACCTTCCAGCCAGATGGTGGCCACTAGACGGAACCCTGGCAACGAGTGGGTTTATTTTTGATCTCCTACTTTATTGTAAAAATATTCTTTTAAGGCGTTTAGCCGACGAGCACCTGTTTAGCTGGATTGCACTTTACTTACTGTCTGCCTATGGGCTGTAACATGATTGACAGATCCTAGGGTTGATCATGTATGACTAAACTCTTGCTAGTCCTAACATTTTGTAACGACTAGCTTCATGATTAGCTGAATATGTAATGTTTGGGATGCCTTACTATTGTATATTTAATGATCATACTTCTTGTAACCTTTTACTTACTTGCTTGTGATTGAGACACTAGGCTTGTTCATGACCTTAAGAGACTGTTGGCTTGTAGATAAACCCTCATGTATCTAGACAGCCGTGACCGTATAGCGAGATAGATTCCATTTCATATACGTAGCTGGCTATGTCTGCCCCCGCTCTCCAGTATTCTGGTTCTGGGGCGTGACATGGTTTAAGTGGTGGCCCATACAGGTCTTGTAAATCAAGATATGTGAGGGTTTACCGAATAGATGTCTCAATCAGTATTCGCCTTTGATCTCTGCTCGTATCTTCTGAATCCCTAGATTCTTATCCTGATCGCATGCTTGTCTCATTGATCTGTCCTGGTCCTTCCTTATTGATCCCTATGTCATCTTCTTCAGCGGCATTGTTCGTGGTCCTACCGATCAGCAAGGCAGAGCACCTCCTGTGGACCAGCAGCAACCCGGAGATCAAGCCCAGCACTCTGGAGTAGCCTCTAGAGTCGAGCCTATTGGAGAAGAGCCACCAGTTCAGCCAGTTCAACCTGTAGAACCTGATGATGGCACATTAGTAGGACTCGTCAGGACCTTGATAGCTTCTCAAGATCGTCGTGGAGACGCCTTGCACCAGGCAGTGACGGATGCTTTGACCAGAGGAGGTCATCAGGGTAACAGTGCGGCCAACAGCTTCAAGCGCTTGAACCCTCCGTTCTTCGACGGTAGTGAAGATGTTATCGCAGCAGATGCTTAGCTTCAGGACACTAAGGTGATTCTAGAAGCAGCCAGGACCCCAGAGAATGAGAAGGTAGCCGTGGTGCACCTGCAGTTTTTAGATCTTGCCCGCAGCTGTTGGGCAGCACAGGCCGTTGGATTAGCAGCACCTATTGCTTGGGCAGTATTCAGAGAGAGATTCTACACCAAGTATTTCGATGCCGTGGCTCGGTATGATCTGCAGACGAGGTTTACCAATCTGAAGCAAGGAGGCAGGACGATCGACGGATATACGGCCGAGTTTTCCAGACTCAGTCGGTTTGCTCCCACTTTGGTGGCAACCGAGTATGATAGAGCCCAGCGGTTCCAGCAGGGACTTCACCAGGAGATCTTGTTGGCAGTTGAGCAGTTTGAGCATCAGACTTTTGATGCAGTCTTGAGAGCAGCTAGGAGGCATGAGTATACCTCCCAGAGGATTGTGGATAGGGCCGGAGGTCGGAAGAGATCCCACGGCCAGATGAATCAGTCTTCAGCACCAGCCCCGGCAGCCAGGGCTTTGACTATTGGAGCTCTGAGGTGGGCGGCCTCAGTAACGTCGGTTCAGCATTCCACTCCGACGCACCCTCAGCAGCAGAAGCAGAAGCAATCTTCCGCAGTGGGTTGTTCTCATTGTGGGAAGCGAGGCCATGTAGTGGCAGAATGTTGCAGGGCACAGGGATTGTGTCTGGCTTGTGGAGCACCAGACCATAGGGTTGGATCCTGCCCGAATAGGGGTGGTTCATCATCATCCAACCTTTCTAGCTCTTCGGTGAGAGGACCAGCTCCGGTCCAGCAGCAGCAGTATCCATTGCCGAGGCCCTTGCCGCCTCAGTCCCAGATGTTCCAATAGCAGAACCCCCAGCAGTATGCACAAGCCCAAGTCCAAAGTCAGAATAGGCAGCGAGGATTTCAGCAGAGGGGACCAACACCCCGAGGGCATGGTCAGGCTATGGTGATGACCGCAGAGGAAGGATTGGCCCCAGGAGAGGTAGTGGCAGGTACTATTCTCGTCAACTCCTTTCCAACTTCAGCTTTATTTGATTCTGGTACATCGCATTCTTTTATGTCTGCACGATTCGCGACACGGATAGGATTGGAGCCCGAGTCATTATCAGTAAGGCTCAATATACTTACTGGTAACGGACTTGTGGGAGTCGATAGAGTATTTTCCTCATGTCGGATCATAGTTAGCGGTAGAGAGTTTCCCGCTAGATTGATAGAATTCCTGATGGCCGATTATGATGTGGTCTTAGGGATGGATTGGTTGAGGAACCAGTATGCTAGAATAGACTGCCATATCGGTAGGGTTGTTTTTAGCATTTCAGGTGAGCCGGAGTTTTCCTTCTTTCGAGGCGAGGTTGAGTCTTCTCCTCCAATATTGCGGATGGCAGTAGCAGCTTCAGTTGCCCAGGGTAGTCGATGAGTTCCCAGATGTTTTCCCAGAAGAGCTTCCAGGTATACCGCCAGAGTGGGAGATCGAGTTCACTATAGACTTGATTCCCGGGACAGCCCCAGTGTCAGAGAGAGTCTACAGGATGGCACAGTCAGAGTTGGAGATATTGTACAAGATGATTGAAGAACTCAGAACCAAGGGATTCATTCGTGCTAGTGGATCGCCTTGGGGAGCCCCGATGCTTCTTGTGAAAAAGAAGGATGGTACGTCCAGGTTATGTGTTGATTATTGTACCTTGAACTCAGTGACATTCAAGAACAGATACCCTCTTCCGATGATAGATGACTTGTTTGATCAACTCAAGGGGGCTTCAGTATTCTCGAAGATTAATTTGCGCTCGGGTTATCATCAGATCAGAGTCAGAGAGCAGGATATCCCGAAGACAACTTTTAGATCGAGATATGGGCATTGGGAGTTCCTTGTTATGCCTTTTGGAGCAACCAATGCGCCGGCAGTATTCATGGACCTTATGAACCGTATCTTCATGCCTTACTTGGATCAGTTTGTGATCGTGTTCTTGGATGACATCCTGGTCTACAGCAAGAGTGAGGCGGAGCATGAGCAGCATCTTCGTGTGGTTCTTCAGATTCTTAGGGAGCACCAGTTGTATGCCAAGTTCAGTAAATGCGAGTTCTGGCTCGACCGCATTTCGTACTTGGGTCACATCATCACAAGAGGAGGAGTAGAAGTGGATCCCCAGAAGATTGTGGCTATTGAGTCATGGCCAGTGCCCAGCACAGTTGCAGAGGTTCGTAGTTTTCTTGGATTGGTCGGCTACTACCGGCGGTTTGTTTCGGATTTTGCTCGAATTTTAGTGCCATTGACGCAGTTGACCCACAAGGATGCGCAGTTTGCTTGGACAGCAGAGTGTCAGAGTTCTTTTGAGCAGTTGAAGCGAGGCCAGATAACAGCTCCTATTCTCACGCTTCCAAATGGGACCGAAGGATTCTCAGTATGTTATGATGCTTCAAGCAGAGGCCTAGGATGTGTTCTGATGTAGCATGGGAAGGTAATAGCTTATACGTCATGACAACTTCGTAATCATGAGAGGAATTACCCAACCCATGACTTGGAGCTGGCAGTAGTGGTGTTTGCACTTAAGTTGTAGAGGCACTACTTGTATGGAGACAGGGTAGAGATTTTCACCGACCACAAGAGCCTGAAGTATGTTTTCACCCAGAAGGATCTTAACATGCGTCAGAGAAGGTGGCTGGAGCTTCTTGTGGATTATGATGTCAACCTGCAGTATCATCCTGGGAAGGCCAATGTTGTTACGGATGCATTGAGCAGGAGAGCAGGAGTTTATTTTCTAACAGCACAACCAGAGCTGTTAGCAGATCTTCAAAAGATGGGTATTAAAGTTTTTCGCCCTTCCAGTGTGGCCTTGATGGCGAGTATGCAAGTTCAGTCCACTATAGTCGAGAGGATCCGGATGGCGCAGTCGGCAGATTCCAAGCTTCAGCGACTCAGAGCAGATTGTGAGGCAGGACGAAGACCAGAGTTATGCATTCATGAGGATGGTACACTTCGACATGGTAAGCGTCTTTGTGTATCCAGCGGAGATACCCGACAGGAGATCATGTCAGAAGCACACAGTTCGCAGTATTCCATCCATTCCGGCAGTACGAAGATGTACCGTGATATCCGACAGCATTTCTGGTGGAATGGCATGAAGCGAGAGATAGCTCAGTTTGTCTCTCGGTATTTGATTTGCCAACAAGTTAAAGCCAAACATCAGAGACCGGCTGGACTTCTTCAGCCCTTACCGATTCCAGAATGGAAGTAGGAGCATGTGACTATGGATTTTGTGACCGGATTGCCTAGATCCCCAGCTGGTAGAGATGCTATCTGGGTTATAGTTGATCGGCTCACGAAAGTGGCTCACTTTCTTCCATTCAGAGTTGGTCAGTCGACGGCTCAGCTAGCAGAGATGTACCTCAGGCAGATTATCAGGTTGCACGGAGTGCCAGTCAGTATCACTTCGGACCGAGATTCAAGATTCACGTCACACTTTTGGCGTAGCCTGCAGGAGAGTTTGGGAACTTATCTCCAGTTCAGTTCAAAATATCACCCGCAGACAGATGGCCAGTCGGAACGCACGATCCAGACTCTTGAAGACATGTTGCGGTCTTGCACACTTGACTTTGGTGGTTCATGGGAAGATCACTTGCACCTGGTGGAGTTCTCATACAACAACAGTTTCCAGGCCAGTATCCAGATGGCACCGTTCGAGGCACTGTATGGTAGGAAGTGCAGATCCCCGCTAGCCTGGGATGTTGTTGGAGAGAGACAAATGCTCGGTCCAGAAATGATTGTCCAGACAGTTAAAGTGGTCAGGCGAGTTAGAGATCATCTTCGAGTTGCCCAAGATCGCCAGCGCCATTGGGCCGATTCTCATCGGCGCCCTCTCGAGTTTTCGGTCGGCGATCATGTATTCCTGAGGATTTCGCCTAACCGTGGCGTCATTCGTTTCGGCGTACGGGGCAAGCTTAGTCCTAGGTGTGTAGGACCGTTTGACATTCTGGAGCGAGTAGGAGATATATCCTATCGCCTCGCTCTTCCGCCGTCGCTAAGCGAGGTGCATGACGTGTTCCATGTATCCCAATTACGACGGTGTATCCCGGACCCGAGCCACATCCTGGATCATTCAGAATTGGTTGTTGGTACCAACCTTTCATATGAGGAGAGGCCCATGTCTATATTGGACCGGAGAAAGAAGATCCTCAAGAACAAGACTATCAAGTTAGTCTGAGTTGCTTGGGGTCATCACTCTTTGGGGGAGTCAACGTGGGAGCGTGAGGATGATATCCGATCGCGATATCCCGACTTGTTTGACTCGTGAGGTATAATGTCTTTCTTATGCCTCATGCCTTCGATTCCTTGCTTAAATGAGTGATTGTCTGCCTAGTTATAACTTGCATGTGATTAATGTAGCTTGTCATTGCTCCTCTAACCTCTTGATTAAATTCCGAGGACGGAATTCTTTTAAGGTGGGTAGAGTTGTAATGCCTGTGGTTCGTATTACGTATTTTTGGAATACGTGTACGTATTTATTCTTGTATTGCATGATTTCCTTGCTTAATTTCCTCCCTGGACTTGGTTTATTCTTGGTTTGGGTTGGCTTGGTTCGGTTTGGGATTGCTCTTGGTTCATCATGAACCAAGGGGTGAACCCCCTACCTACCACCACCACTACCATTTATTAACCCTTCTCCTTCTCTCTCTTCATTTATCATCTTCTCTACCATTACTTCCTTACCTACCAGAGAGAGGGAGAGAGAGGTCTAGGCAAGTGCAACTTGCTTCATAGAGAAACTCCAATTTTATAGCCTCATTCTCTTCCTTACAGCATTTTAATTTACTTTAGAACTTGGCATTTTCACTTTCCATGGCTAGATTCTTGTAGATCTATATTTACCTTATTTTCGGATTTGTTGGGTTTTGATCTACTTGATCTTGTTATTTTCGAGTTTTGATGGTTCCATGTTGTAGAGAATTTCGTTCTACCCCATTTTGACCTATGGAAGTTCGGATTTGGGCTCTGGATGATAGAGTTATGCAGCTTGGAAGCCATGGCTTATAGTGTACTTCTTCTCGGAAATTTGGAGAAGAAGCACAGTCCCGAGCCGCATGGTGTACTTGACCGCATGAACATTCATGCGGCAAGTCAGTTCCAACCGCATGCACTATTGCCTTGACTTGACCGTGTGACAAGTTCATGCGACAAGTATTCCCGGCCGCATGGGACCCAGTCAGTTCAGCCGCATAGGGCTGAGGACCTTATCCTGCCGCATCAGCTTATCTTGGCCACATGAGTTGGACCCAACCGCATGTGCACAGCCTTGACGAGCCGCATGAACCAGACTCACTCGCTGGACGCATGAGTCCTATATCCGCCAGCCGTATGAACTCCCCCCCCCCCCCCCCCCCGTCAGCCGTATAAGCAACCACCTTGACCCAGCCGCATGGGGCTCGACTTGGTTGAGCCGCATGGACTCATTTCCGCCAGCCGCAGGAGTACCCTTGCCCTCCTGGCCACATGTATCTTGCCCTTCTCTTGGCCGCATGAGTTTGATTTATTCCAGCCGTATGAGAATCCCTCTCCTACGAGCCGCATGGGTCCTTAGTTCCCCCGACCCGCATGAATCTCTCCCCAGCCGCATGAACCCGACCCCTTTCCCAGCCGTATGAGATCCATCCTAACCGCATGTGCCTTAGCCACATGGCTCTTCTATAGCCCTGAATATTGATATTTTATTATATATTTTATGCCCATTTTATATCCTTACGCCTTTTGTCATGAACTTGATAATCACAGATTTATTTAATATGTTTAGAATGATTATTGAGCATGACCTGACAGTGACCCGTAGTGGTGCACTCCTGACATGACTAACATGACATGATAGTGGCCCGTCGTGGAGCACTCATGATAAGTACACCTGACATGATTATCTTGATAAGCTGTTGCGACGGCTCCATGACATGACATGACCTATATAATTAACCTGGACACCGTGGGCGATTGTGCTTGTATAAATAAACCAGTCCTGTCTTGCATCATGTCTAGGACAGGGACTCCTGAGTACCACGGTCAGGAGTACCTACTAAAATGGACTAAGGCTAATAACTAGATTAATACATTAGTCATGACGAGATTTCCCAGCTACAGGCAATCCCGTTACCTGGGCACGCCTTGGGATCTGTAGCCTGCCGTCGAGTAGGGCACATTTCCAGCACAATGTCATGTGTTGCACCCTTCAAGCTACCTAAGGGTACATTCATTTCCTGGACGATGTACCCACCTGAATTCAACTCTAAATCTTTTAACCCGGGTAACCTGGATGGTCTGCAGGGCTTGTGGCTGTGGAATATGGCAACGAGTTGGTTTATTTTTGATCTCCCAATTTATTGTAAAAATATTCTTTTGAGGCGTTTAGCCGACGAGCACCTGTTTAGCTCGATTGCACTTTACTTACTGTCTGCCTACGGGTTGTAACATGATTGACAGATCCTAGGGTTGATCATGTATGACTAAACTCTTGCTAGTCCTAATATTTTGTAACGACTAGCTTCATGATCAGCTGAATATGTAATGTTTGGGACGCCTTACTATTATATATTTAATGAGCATACTTCTTGTAACATTTTACTTACTTGCTTGTGATTGAGACATTAGGCTTGTTCATGACCTTAAGAGACTGTTGGCTTGTAGATAAACCCTCATGTATCTAGACAGCCGTGACCGTATAGCGAGATGGATTCCATTTCATATACGTAGCTGGCTATGTTTGCCCCCGCTCTCCAGTATTCTGGTTCTAGGGCGTGACAAAGGTGGTCCCTTAAATCTAGGTTTAATGTGTAAGAAAAATAATACATAGCAGAAAATATAAATGAACAATAAGTTCTAACAGGTTATGCTATGTATCACAGTTTATTTTGCATAAAGAAAATAAGTAATGCATGAAATATGAGCTAAAATAATTAAACAGCAAATGGCAAGGTGTCTTGCCTGGTAGGACGTTTGGTGTGCCGCGATGATGAATGTGGCACGAACTGCGACGTCGGTGCAACAACTATGCAAGGTGTCCTCGGGTGGTGGCACGGACAGTTCCATTAGGTCCAGAAGGGTAAATTTAGTTAGGGTGGACATAAGGTAGGCTTGAATTAGCGAGAGAATAGGAAGGATGGGATTGATCTCAGACAGAAGGATAATTAAAGGAATTCGATAAATAATATATATGATTTTAGAAAATATCTACAATATTTGGAACCTAGATTTTATTAGTAAAAATAAACTTTTTAGGAATAATACATTGAGAAATCGAAATCATTTTGGGCTAAACTCTAAGTTTGTAAAAATAACTTTATCAATGGAAAATATATCTTATTAATTAGAATGAATATTTGTATAAAAATCAACATAAATTAATTCGAGGCTAAAATCTTTACCTTTTTCAAAATAAAATAGTTTGGACAAACTCCTTGAAAATAGCTAGAACTATTATTAAATATATTTTATTTGATTATAAAATAATTTATATAATATAAAACTATTGTTAATACCTAATTGATCTAGCATTACAACAAAACAAGGATAATACTACTGCTACTACTATTTATACTAATAATAATAATATTAGTAATATTAACAAAGACAAAATTTTAGTGAAAAATAAAACGGAACAAGAACCAAAATAAAACAACACCTACTACACAAAATAAAATACAGGACATCTCTTAACATATTATAATAATGGTAAAGTTATAATGAATATGTAATAATAATAATAATAATAATAATAATAATAATAATTATAGTAATAATAATAATAATAATAACACTAAAAGAATAGGAACAAATAACAAATAAATCTGAACGATAACAAAAAAAAATCAAAAAATAAAACCCGCAAAGGGGCTGCTGACTGCTGTTCCATATTAGAAAAAAAAGGAGGGGGAGAGGATTGAGAGTAGCGAAAGAGGAGAAGAAAGAGTGAGAAAGGAAGGAGAGGCGGATCGGGGTCGCCGGCGGCTAGGAAGCGGAGGAAGAGCGGGTGTTTTAGTCGGAAGGGATCGGACGCGTAGGTGAGGACGCGGTGCACGGAGGGAGGAAGGAAGTCAGAGTGGAGCTTGGGCGGAGGAGAAGCGAGGGAGCGCCACTGCGGGGTTTGGCGCCGGCGTGAGGTGGAGGATAGGAGTTTTGATTGTATCGAGTCGAGGTTGTGTCCTGCGAGACACGGATTTGGATGTCCGGGTGTGTCGGACGGGAAGAGTCATATGTATATATAAAGGAAGATAAGTAGTGGATGGGACACGGTCATGGACACGATGCACTCACTTTTGGTTGTGGAGAATTTTGTGGAGAATTGGCTTGTGGAAAAAAATAATGGATGAGTACCTACCTATTTATAGGATGTGGGAATTCCCAATTGGATAGGATTAGGAAAAGATTTAAAATCCCCTTTAAATAAATTTAAAATAAATCAATCCAATCCAAATACAAATCCAAATTAAATCTAATTAAATTATTTTAGTTTAAAAATAAGATAATTCAAATTTCCAATTATAGATATTATTTTAAATAAATCCAAAGTCCAAATCAAGATTTAAATTGTCACAATAAATTCAAAATATGTTTTCCAAAAATACTAATAGTAATAATTTCAAAAATTATATTATTAATTAAAAATAAACTAATAATTAATTTTTAGATATGTATGCATAATTATTTATACAAATTTATGCTTTCCTAGTATACAATGAAATATAATTTATTATTAATATATGTTAGAAAGAAAAGGCTTAGAATAACAAACTTAGAAATTCGGTAAAATGGTAAAATAATTATTATATATATCACTTCGAAAATAGAAAATATTTTTCTAAAAATATGTACGCTCGCCCATATTCGTACTCGACGAGCAATTACGAAGTACGTCGTTTGCGCACAACGTACATTACGACTACGCGACGTACAATACAAAAATTTTAAATCAGTACCAAAATCGATAAAAAATATAGTAGAAATTTAGGGGTTTTACAACCGTCGACACTGCGGCGTAGGCTGGGCGTACTTCACTTCTCGTGCCCTTTCACTGGGTGCGGGTCGTGACACGTTTTTAGTGGTGGCCCATGCAGGTCTTCCAATCACAACTAGTAAAATTTCGTAGTGGTACTCGAACTAGAGTATCATTACAGCCTGCAGTAGGATATAAGATATAAGTTAAGGTACTCAATCACATTAGGAAAACTCTTATCAAATTCTTGCTATTAATTGTCTCCTTTTGAAAATAATTGTCCTCCTTTGATGATTTTGCTTCTTTTTCGGTAATTGATTCCTTGTTTGATATGTCTTCAGGATGGTAGAGACACGATCGCAGCGCTCTGGTCTTAGGAATACTACTGAGAGGTCTGCTACTTCTCATCCGACTCAGCAGGACCCAGGGACCACAGTGCCTCTTGTTCCAGCTCAGGTGGGCCCATCTGCAACTTTTGGGGGTGCTCCTCCACCGGTTCCGAGGACTACCCCAGGAGTTCAGGGGATGCTACCACCACCGCCCTAGGGGACAGTTGATGTGGCGCAGTGTTTCACCTTCATGTAGCAGATGATGGAGACGCAGCGACGCTAGGCAGAGGACGTGAGACACGGAATTGATAATGCCCACCAGTTAGCGATGGTGGCAGTGGAGAAGGTGACTGCCTAACCCCAAGAAGGGCAGATCCAGCCATACCAGCCGAGGACTCCAGGTATTCAGGATTTCCAGAAGATGAGGCCGTGAGACTTCAAGGGTACGGAGGGTATCCTTTACGTGGACGACTGGATCGAGCATATAGAGGAGATTTTTTGTCTCGCAGAGATACCGACTAGACTCCAGGTGGAAGCAGCGGGCAGCATGATGCAGGACCTTGCCCGCACTTGGTACCAGATCGACCCCAGGGTTGGTACTATGGGACAAACTTGGAAGGCTTTTAAGAAGCTTTTCAAGGAGAAGTTCTTCTCCGACACTGCACTTGGCGCGTTGGAGACGCAGTTTGAGAACCTGGTTCAGGGGAACCACACAGTAGAGGAGTACGCCGGGGAGTTCTGCCGCCTGGGCAGATTTATGGAGGGCCTTAGCGAGACAGCGAAGGCTAGGAGATTCAGGAAGGGCTTGGTTAAGGAAGTCAAGTCCTTAACCAAGAGCAACAGAAATGCTATATTTAAGAAGATTTTGATGGGAGCCATGGCAGCAGAGGATGATCTGGAGCTGAAGCAGAAGCGAGGTCGTGATTCATATGCAGCCGGTGGTAGTGGAGGACCGGCCAAGAAGCCCCATTTTTAGCAGCAGCATCAGTAGAGGCCTTTCCAGCAGCAGCATAGGCCATTCCAGCAGGTACCGCAGAGACAGGATCAGCAGGCACCGAGACAGCAGCAGGCCACCATTTGTGACTTCTGTAAGAAGCCAGGTTATAGGTGGAATGAGTACAAAAAAAGGCTAGGCAAGTGCCTACTCTGCGGTTCATCGGAGCATCAGTTGAGGGAGTGTCCTGAGGCTTTCGGGCATAAAGGACAGGGAACAGGAACCAAGGCACCAGTAGAGCAGCAGAGGGGACCATTGCCGACCCAGCAGCAGAAGTTTGTCCAGCACTAGCAGCAGACTAGAGGAGGCCAGCAGGGGCGAGCTGTCGCCATGGCAGCGGAGGATACCGAGGCAGTAGGCAATCTGATAGCAGGTTCTGTTCTTGTCGACCCTTTTCCCGCATTCGTATTATTTGATTCGGGTGCTTCCTATAGCTTTGTGTCTGTATCATTTTTCATTAGACACCAACTTTCTTCTGAACCTTTGCCTAGGACTTGCAAGATCACGACTGGGGGTGGTATTAACCTCGTCCGTGATGTTTGCAAGGATCGAAGAGTAGTTTTGGGAGGCCGAGAATTGGATGTGAGTCTGCTCGTAATGCCATTACCGAACTACGATATTGTACTCGGTATGGATAGATTGTCGCGGTGGTAGAGTTCTTTTTAGCATGCCAGGAGAGCTAGAGTTCGAGTTCACCAGGCGGGAGTCAGAGCAGAGCAGCAAAGTTTTCTGCGGAGTTTCAGCAGAGGAGCAGAGCGTGCCACATCTGCTGATAGCTGAGTTTATGGATATGTTTCCGGAGGAGTTTTCAGGGTTGCCTCCGGACAGGGATATGGAGTTCTCTATAGACTTGGTACCTGACACAGAGCCGATATCTCAGCATGTCTATAGAGTGAACAACAGTGAGCTTGTGGAGTTGAAGAAGCAGGTGGATGAGTTGCAGGACAAGGGCTTTATCCGATCGAGTTCTTCACCGTGGGGTACGCCAGTACTCTTTGTACCGAAGAATGATAGGTCGGTACGAATGTGTATCGACTACAGGACACTCAACAGCCTCATAATCAAAAATAAGTACCCGCTGCCGAGGATCGGTGACCTATTCGATCAGCTGAACGGAGCGAAGGTATTTTGCAAAATTAATCTGAGGTCAGGCTATCATCAGCTGAAGGTGAAGAAGGAGGATATTCCGAAGATAGCTTTCAGGACTCGGTATGGCCAGTTTGAGTTCATGGTAATGCTGTTTAGGTTAACTAACGCCCGACGGTGTTCATGAACTTGATGAACAAGGTATTCCACCAATACTTGGACAAGTTCGTGGTTGTGTTCATCGATGACATTTTGGTGTATTCGAAGACCCCGGAGGAGCATGAGAAGCATTTGAGAGTGGTTCTGGAGACTCTTAGGAAGGAGCAGCTTTACGGCAAGCTCTCGAAGTGTGAGTTCTTCTTGGATCGAGTTGATTTCCTAGGTCATGTGGTGACCGGAGATGGGATCTCAGTCGACCTAAAGAAGATCAGAGTAGTTGAGGCGTGGACAGCACCGAGTTCAATCGCAGACATCAGGAGCTTTCTGGGATTAGCAGGATATTGCAGGAGGTTTGTTCAAGATTTCTTCCGGATTGCAAAGCCATTGACTAGGCTGACCCGGAAGGACACAGAGTTTGTCTGGTCAGAGGAGTGTCAGGTTGCTTTTGATGAGCTAAAGAAGCGACTGACGACAACCTCGATTTTGACATTGCCATCAGGATCAGGCGGGTTCACTATCTACAGTGACACCTCAGGGAAGGGTTTGGGTTGTGTCTTGCAGCAGCATAGGAAGGTGATTGCCTATGCATCTAAGCAGTTACGTCCGCATAAAAAGAACTATCCTATCCATGATTTGGAGTTGGCGGCAGTTATCTTTGCTCTGAAGTTGTAGGAGCACTATCTATACGGAGAGCGTATGGAGATCTTCACAGACCACAAGAGCTTGAAGTATGTGTTTACACAAAAAGAGCTCAACATAAGACAGCGCAGATAGTTGGAGTTGATGAAGGACTTCGATATTTCATTGCAGTACCATCCAGGGAAGGCCAACGTGGTTGCCGATGCCTTGAGTAGGTATCCGGTAGCTATGTGCTTGACGATGGATCACCACTTATTAGCAGATTTAGAGAGCTTGGGATCAAGGTGATCGTGCCAGGAGTTCAGATGTAGATATGGGGCCTTCAGATTCAGTCAGACTTGATGGAGAGGATCAAGTCAGCTCAGTTCGACGATATTACTTTGTGGTGTATACGAGAGCAGGTTCAAGCAAGATTGGCGGATGAGGAGTTCGTCATTGCAGAGGACGGCACCTTGAGGCACGGTTCCAGACTGTATGTGCCTAGCGGAGAGCTTCGGGAGCAGGTCATGCAGAAGGCCCATCGCTCTCAGTATACTATGCATCCAGGTGCCAACAAGATGTATAGAGATTTGAAAGAGCATATATGGTGGTATGGAATGAAACGGGAGGTAGCATGCTTCGTAGCCAGGTGTCTAGTCTGTCAGCAGGTTAAGGAAGAGAGACAGAGGCCAGGAGGACTGTTGCAGCCATTGCCCATTTCAGAGTGGAAGTGGGAGCACATTACGATGGATTTTGTTTCTGGATTGCCGCGTTCACCAAATCGGCCTACTTTTTGCCACTCAAAGTAGGAACGTCTACTGAGAAGTTAGCGGAGTTGTATATGCGACAGATTGTCAGAATACATGGAGTTCCGGTGAGCATTGTCTCGGATCGGGATAGTCGCTTTACTTTTCATTTCTGGCAGAGTCTGTAGACTAGTTTTGGCACTCAGCTCAAATTCAGTACTGCATACCACCCTCAGACGGACGGACAGTCGGAGAGGACTATTCAGACTCTCGAGGACATGCTACGGACTTGTGTTCTGGATTTTGGAGGATCATGGGAGGATCACTTGCACTTAGTGGAGTTTGCATATAACAACAATTACCAGGCCAGCATTGGTATGTCACCATTCGAGGCATTGTACGAGCGTAGATGTCGTACTCCCTTATCTTGGGATGATGTTGGAGAGCGGGCTTTATTGGAACCTAAGATGGTTGTTGACGCAGCTGAGAAGGTAAAGCTCATCAGGGATCGACTTCGCGTGGCGCAAGACAGATAGCGGCATTGGACCGACAACCACCGGAGACCTTTGCAGTTTGAGGTATAGCTTAGACTTAGGATTAGAATTTTTTGTTTGTGATTTTTGTTGATTGTGTGATTGTTTTTAGTTAATTGAGACCATGCTTGTGCTAGGTTGGAGATATGGTATTCTTGAGGATTTCACCGACACGAGGTACTATTCGTTTCGGTGGAGGAGGGAAGCTTAACCCACGCTACATCGAACCTTTCCTTATCAGCGGAAGGGTCGGTGATGTGTCATACAGACTGGACTTGCCCCCTTCCTTAGCGGGAGTCCACAATGTATTTCATATATCGTAGTTGAGACGGTATGTGGCAGATCCTAGCCATATACTGGACCATTCCGTGATTGAGGTGGGCCCTACTCTCAGTTATCCAGAGCAGCCTGTGGAGATTCTGGATCGACGGGAGAAGGTATTGTGGAACCAGTCGATACCCTTAGTTCGCGTAGCTTGGAGGCATCACTCTCTAGGAGAGTCCACCTGGGAGAGAGAGGATGAGATGCGCGAACGATACCCCTATATTTTCCAGTCTTGAGGTATGACTTTGTCCTTTCTTAATCATGCAGTTTGTCTTTAATTTTGAGGACAAAATTATTTTAAGGGGGGTAGACTTGTAGCATCCACTTTTTCATAGAAAGGGTATTTTAGTCATTTTAGCCATTTTGGCCATTTTGTGATTTTCTAGATACTTTGACTTGTGTTGTGCTAGCAACTGGTTTAACCTTAGTGGACATTGTATAGGAGCCTAAACATGTCTTAGAAATTATTTTTTACTTATTAGAATTCATTTAGGGCTTGGGTTTAATTTAGAAGGATTTTAATAATTTTTTAAGCCTTTTGCATGTAAGCCTTTTTAGCCTTTTTGACTTGGGCCTTATTCTTACTTAAGAGAGAGTTGGCCCAAGTAAAACCCTAACCCTAGAGATCCCCATCCTGGCCGCCCACAGTAGTACACCCTCCCCTCTCTTTTCATTTGTGAAGTTTAGCCTCCAACCCTAGTAGATCTCCTCCTCCAAAAATCCCATTTTCTTCATCCGGAGTCCGTTTCTCCCCTAAAGAACTCTGTTGCACTCGTCTAGAAGAGGAGGATCTATTGGAGCATTGCTAACAAGGAGGCGGAGGCAATTTCTTGAGGGCAATCGACCGACACGACAACCGAGGGACTCCGTTTATTGAGTTTTCGACACTCAATAGGTAAACCATTTTCTACCATAGTTATTCTAGAATTTCTTTCATTTTTGCATCCATATAGCTGCCCTAGACTTTTTCATAAAGTTTGGTTGGATTTTGACTTCGTTTGATAGCGGTATCGGATACGTGTCGGTCCTTTACGGCACGTGTTCGACAAAATGCCGCTTAGGATAGAAAGTTACTGTTTTTCGATTCTGTTTTCATGGATGTTTAGATAATATCATTCTTAGAAACTTTTGTGAAGATGGATTTGAAATTGATGACTTTTTAGCGGCATTTTGGGCATCGGACGCACGTGCACGGATCCCGTGCACGAGGTCGTGCATGCCCTGCCGTTAGCGTGTTGTATATCGATGCACAGACCTTATTTTTACCTGAAATTTCTTGAACACGTGGCGGCAACCTCTGCCCCCATGCTCCTAAAATTTTACGGCTTCTCGTTGAGCGAGCGCGGAGAAATCCGACGTGCATCGTTCAGCCGTACTGTGCACCCGAGCTGATTTTTGTCACTGAAACGGACTTCGTACGCGCTCTCGACGCGACGGGGACCCGTTCCTGGACCTGGAACGCATCGACCTATACCTAAACTACCCGAGGGACCAACCTCGAGTCATGGCGTGGCCCGTCGAGCGAGCCATGGAGGCCGAACCGCGTGCACGAGGGCACGCACGGGCGCGCGCCCTCGCAACAGGCCGCACGTGTGTGCGGGGCTGCGTGCGTTGCCTCGATGCGACGTGTTGCCGTGTTACCGTGTCCTAGACCTACCCCAGGACCCCCCTAGCTACGTGCACGAGCACGGGGCTTTTCGTTGTGTGTGCGGCGCTCAATCGAGCGAGAACGCACGCATACGTGCACGATGTCACGCGGTATCGAGTTTTTCGATACGCGTTCTGTGGACACGACACAGACACGATTTCGGACCCGAAAGTACTCGAGTGCATCACGTAGGTTGAGACCAACGTGTATTCCGAGTTTCGCGGGTTTATATTGTGTATATCTCATTTTGGGTCGTTGTGTGAAAAATGGATTTTTTCTTTAAATGCAAATTTGAGTTTGAATGTGATATTTTGTTTTCCAGGAATTTAACTTGTAAAATCTGGGTTTTTAGTATGTATATAAGGTTTTGGACTTGTGAGAACCAACTCTTGGATTTATTTCATATTTTTCTATCAATTATGAGCATATGTGCTTTTCTTAAATATATATATATATATATATTTTTATATATATATATATTTTTTTATATATATTTTATATATATATATATATATATATATATATATATATATATATATATATATATATATATATATATATATATATATATATATATATATATATATATATATATATATATATATATATATATATATATATATATATATAAGTAAGACTCCGTTGAAGTCCATTGCAAGCATATATGTTGAGAATGGGTCGAGGGGAATTAATCCCAGATTTTGATTTATTAAAACTGTTTCAAACCATGTGTCATTTCTTCCAAATGAGCATATGTATGGATATATACATAGTTTTCCTATTTTGTTTATATATATATATATATATATATATATATATATATATATATATATATATATATATATATATATATATATATATATATATATAAGAAAAAAAAAAAAATATATATATATATATATATATAAGAGTATATTAAATTGAGGCATACCATGATTGAGTTTTGATGGTTTTAATCTCAGTTTTGACTCACTTCAGTAACCTACAGGTATCACACACACACACACACACACACACACACACACACACACACACACACACACAACTATTTGTTAGAAATAAGAGTAGGCTTGTGTTGTGAATACATGTGTATGTATATATACCTATATGTGTATAGTTAGTATGCTTGAGAACCCATCTTAGAGTAGATCATAGTTGTGGTTGTAACCATAGGAGTCCTAGGACAGATTTGGATTGTCATTTTGAGCCTAGTTTAGTCGAATTGGCCGACAAGTTAACCAAGTTGACAAAAGTCAACTTTGGGTCAAACTTGATCCAAATCGACTCAAACAAACTCCGAATGACCTAAAATTTTGTATATGACCTAAAAATTAGTAGACGAACTAGTTGACCAATGTTTGACTAGGGTTGACCAGCATTGACCAGTGTCACTCCCGGATCCTGGAATACGTATTTTAATACGTAAACCGATAAATTGTATTTACCTTGTATTTATACTATATTTATTATGCTGTCTTTCTTCATGCATTTCCCAAAAATATTCGACAAAATATTATTTCCTAATTTATTTTCTGCATTTGGGCCTACAGTTCTGGCTCATTTGGGTAACCTATTCTTGGTTCACCAATGGTTCATCATGAACCCTTTGGTTCATCATGAACCCATGGGTCCAAGATCTATATATATAACTCATTCTCTCTCCTCTCATTTACTTCCTCTCATTTATTTCCTCCACCAACCAAATATTTCTTCCATCAACCAAGGCAAGTACCAACTTGCTCAAGAGATGGATCCATAAATGTTGTTGATGTTTTCTTACAAAATTACTTGTCAAAATATGTTCTTCTCCTTATTCTATACTAGTTTAGAACTTGAAGTTTTCTATTTTGAAGCTTTAATTTTTGTAGATCTAGGTTTTAACCATTTTCGGATCTTCTTGGTTTTGATCTAGCAAACTTCATTATTTTCATGTTTTGATGGTTCCATGTTGTAGAGAATTTTGTTCTACCCCATTTTGACCTAAGGAAGTTCCGATTTGGGCTCCGGATGAAGGTTTTGTGTAGCTTGGAAGCCATGGTTGCTTGGCTCCTCTTCTCGGACGAGTGGAGAAGAAGAGCAGTACTTGACCGCATGAATCTTCATACGGTAAGTCTCTGGCCGCATGGCCTTTCCAGCCGCATGAGACTCGTTCGAGCTCAGCCGCATGGAAAGTCCTTCCTAGCCGCATAAGACTTGCTTGAGTACTTGACCGCATGAATCTTCATGCGGCAAGTAATTGAGCCGCATAGCCTTGTTCAGACTCAGCCGCATGAGCCCCTGTTATCTTGAGTCACATGGACTTCATGCGGCTAGCTTTCAGCCGCATGAGTTCTTTTTGCACCCAGCCGCATATGCGCTACTGTTTTGGGCCGCATAAGGCCCATCCATCATCCAGCCGCATATGTATCGCCCATGCTCAGCCGTATAGAATTTCATCTGATCGCAGCCGCGTACGCTGACACCCCTTCGTCCGCATGAACCCGCCTTTCCAGCCGCATGCGCCTTGGGGCTCCCTGAGCCGCATGAGCGTGTAGTCCCAGCCGCATGAACCAGTATTGACCCGGTCGCATGGACTCACTCCCCCTGAGCCGCATGGACTTTTGTGCCCTATATTGTTACCTTATTATTATTATTATTATTATTATTATATATATATATTATATGCCCATTTTATATCCTTACGCCTTTTGTCCCGAGCATGATATGAGCACTAATGTGACCCGGAGAACAAAGTGTTCCTACCTGATACATGTACCTGAATGTTCCAGTTCTTGTTCATGCTCGACAAATGACTCGTAACTCCACGTGGCGTATTTGCAATGATGCATTACACTAAGAGGGTAGAACATGTTGACATACTGATTGACATGGATCCTCTTTGGGGTACTCGTACTAAAGTACGACTTTAGGAGAATAATCATGCAGGCCACAGCATAAAAATCCAAGATTTCACCTAGGGTTAAATTAGGCAACTAAATATACTAGATGCATGGGGAGGGCAAAATCCCGAGATCGTGTTACACCAGCCGCCTTGAGATACTGTCTTGACGCGCCGGCTGGTCTCCACGGATACTGTGTCATCTGCAACGAGTGGATGACTGTATCCGATTAATTCCTGCTACATATTATATGTTTTAGCAAGGTGGCCTTGCGAGGGACCTGTGCTCAATCATACCTGTCTATGCGAACCCCTAGGTGGGCTAGCCTTGCTGAAAAGATACGATCTGAGGATTTCTACATAACATGATACGAGGATAACCTCGTCCTACTAGAAACTCGTAGACTTGATTGGCCGTGAAAACGACTTGCTTGTATCCTATTACCTTCCGTGAGTAACTGAGGGAAGCGGACTGTCATGGTACGTGATCCAACCCATGTTCTTGTTTGATTGTTGGGTTGGTTATCGTGCTATGATAGGCTGTGGACCGAAGTTATGAACGGAAGACTTATTCTGATTATGGAGTGCTACTTCTGTGAATGACTGAGGAACATGGTCTATCATGGTACATGATCTAACCCATATTCTTGTTTGATTGTTGGGTTGGTTATCGTGCTATGATAGGCTGTGGACCGAAGTTATGAACGGAAGACTTATTCTGATTATGGAGTGCTACTTCTGTGAATGACTGAGGAACATAGTCTATCATGGTACATGATCCAACCCATGTTCTTGTTTGATTGTTGGGTTGGTTATTGTGCTGCGATAGGCTATCGACCGAAGTCACGATCAGGAGATTTTATTGTTTATACCTTTTAACTTATGTGAAAGTTATAGAGTACGACACGTCCCGACTCCATGCGGCACCTTTTGTCCTTGTTTGGTTGTAAGGGTGCTATATGGGTTCGAGGATGTTGCGCTACCCTATAATAGTAACATAAGTATTACTATTATCAATCATTCTATTAACTGGGTTTTTAGTCTTATCTCTTGTGCCCCTTTGGCGGTACTTGCTATTCGGGGCTGACCCCGCTGGTTTTGTTTGGCCAGATCTCGTAGCAGAGCCAGAGGACACTATCTTCCTCTCTGACATCCATGGTGCATACTAGGAGCATGGCAGTTCGGGGACTCGAGTGGGTTTCTTCTCCACCACTCCTGCTTATACCTTTGCGGCGTTTAGCCACCGGCATCTGTTAGCCGGATTACTCGATATTTTGTGTCAGTACATAATTGTAATTAAACAGACTGCAGCTGTGTATAATTCTGTACTCCTGACTCTCTGAGATAGCTAAATTATAAAGCTAGTCTCTTATGATCATTTTGATGAAGCGTCGGGGATGCCTTACTGCTTTATCTTTAATGTTCATTTATTTGCTGATGTAATTTGATTGATTGAGATATAGAACTCTGTGGGACCATAGGAGACTTGATTGTAGCATGTACCCCCTAGTCTCTCGACAGCCACGATCGCCGTATGACGTTACGTATCTCATATGGAGTAGCTGGCCTAGTCCGTCTTCGTATTTCGGTACTGGGGCGTGACAACCAGATTTGACCAGAGTTGACCAAGAGTTGACTTTGACCAAAAGGGACCTAGAAGCATGTAGTCTTGTATTGTAACTATTTTTTTAATATTTTAGACTTGGTTGTGACATGTGTATTTTTTTATAGTTTTGCAATGTTATCCCCTCGGATACATCGAGTATATTATGTTCATGTACTTTATCGTATTCATCATGTACTCCATGTATTCATATTTATCCATGTACACTCATATGCTATTTATGTACACTCATGACCATATGAGCTCCATGTATAAAGTAGTTATTATCCATGTGCAATAACATATCATGTCTTGATCCTTGTGTATTGATTGGGGACAGGAAGAGTCTGGTTGGTTATGTGATCATTATCCCCAGTAGGTATCAATGTGCAACTCCATAGTTTATCCATGTGCAACCCAACCTGTTTACATAACCAATTTTATGCTCTAAACCACGTAGATAGTTGCATTTCTCTATTTATCATAGTCATATCTAGTCTTGATATTCTCTCTCTTGTTGATTTTCTTTACAGCATTTCATGTATAATTTTCTATAGCTTGCTTTATATGTCCAACCCTAATATGAACTATTGTGAGAGATATGTGCTCGTTCTGTCCTGATTGGGCATGTTAAAAATTTTACAGGTGATGATGAAGAGTTTTGCCCTACTTATTATGGCATTGGCTTAGATGACACTGGTGACATGGACCCTCAGGAGGATCCAGCAGTCGCTGAGGACTTGCCCATAGTCTAGCTGAGACTTAGTATTTTATTGTCTTTATTTGAGACATTATGAGTTGTACTTGAGATTTGTTCTGATGGTTTACACCTAGACCTTTATTTATATCTGTGACTCTCTTGAGATTTATTCTTCTATTCGATCTTAGTTGTTGTGATTGAGTTACTTATTATTTTACTCTCTATTCGGAGCATATTCTATACTGTATTAAATATTGTGACTCAGGACAGCGTTCTACCGTCGACACTGCGACGTAGGCTGGGCGTACTTCACTTCTCGTGCTCTTTCACAGGGGTACGGGTCGTGACATGAGTTGCTTCGTTAATATTTGTTTAAAAATGGATAAAGTTGATAGAATATTCGGTAACATATCGTTATTTGAGTCACGGAACCGAAAGTTCACTGCAGCCAGATATACACTGGTGAGGCGGGGATTCTAAGTAAAGTGATTTCAAATATCTATATGTTCTCGTATACCATAGAGACTATATCCCCTTTTCATGTGATTATTGATTTTTGAGAAACACAAATCCTTGCATGTTCACCTTGATAGTTTTCACACATTTTCTTAATCAACCCTTACAATTTTCCTTCTTGTATTTATCGTTGAATCATTCAATTTTCTCAAATACACGTTGCTAGATTTTGATTCTGTTTCATTAGATTTTATTCGTACCTATATTGATTGTGTTTTGCCTTGATCCTACCTATCTAATATTGATTTCCCTATCATGCTAAAATTTTCAATTTTGATCATGCTTAGAAGATCGTGCCCCTCATGATTGCCCTCTATTTCGTAATTAAAATTCATCCCACCTCGTTCATGTTTGATCCTCAATAAAAAAAGAGATAAGATTATTTCATGATCTGCAAAATAGTTTCGGCATTAAACTGCTATAATGAATGTTGCAACGATAAGGCGACACACGTTGAAATTGGTTAACTCTCAAAGATTTCGTAGACCATGCTTGAAAAGTTAATTTTAAACTAAGCACGGTCATGGACAAGTTGTGCACAAGGTTTCACTTCCTCGAACGGCAACCCGGGGCCACGGGACCGTTTCGGTCTAGAAGGAATGCAAGATAGCTGTGCTGGATGCTAGCACGGGTCATTCGGGACTTTCAGCGGGGCTAGCTACCAGTGCTGAAAGGGGCACCGTCTCGACCAGGCTATACGTCCAGGATGGCTTGAATTGCCAGTGACCCACAATTGTACATAAATTATAAGCCTCGATATAAATCTGATAGGGAAGGACGTGATAAGTTACGCCGCAATGGCAAGATCAGCCGTAGGTAAGATTTATCCTAATATGCTATGTATCTATTGAATTCTTGCCTCTTAACATGTTAACATGCGAATCGATTAGGATGGCTAGGAAGATTACTAAATAGCTAACATGTTTTATAAAACTGCTTGAACAAATGAGAGCATGGGTTTTAATTAGCCACTCGCCAGTACATGTGATCGTACTTACCCTCGCTCTCTAGAGGTGGTACGAATCATGAGGGACGCGCCAATTGAGCAAGGCGACATTCGTGCTTTTGAAGCTTCGACCGTGCGTCGAAGACCCTCGGTGCTCAATTTTTGAAGGTTCTCTACAAGTCCAAGGAACATGTCTCGACATCCCTCAAATCTAGGTGGTTGGAATACTTTTGTTGTAAATAAGGGATGTATGTATGGAACGACTATCTCGGCACTCCATTTGTAATCGAGTCATATTATAAGCCCACGCGGCACAATTATAATAGAGTCTGTAAATGATGTCTATTATCAATAAAATGCAAAGTTTCTCTGTCTCAATATGTTATTTAATTTGTCTACGCTCTTTCTCTTAGATGTTGTGTTTCAAATTACTTTATGACTATGCCTTGTGCGATCATAACCTAGGTTCGCACGGCATCATGCCCGGGGGACGACTATTGATTCTTCATAATCGGAGCATGACAACATTGGCCATACATGGCCTGCATTGCCCTGTGCACTCGAGTGCACAGGCTGCAACATCCCTTGCCTGATACTCTCTCCTCACTGCCACACATTGGATACTCTCACAAGTCATACCATGTGGCCCTCACCTTACTCACATATAGGCAAACACCTACATGGTAGTTTGTACTGCTGCCATGCCACTGTCACTCCATTCTCTCTCGCACATCACTAACACAGGAATTTGCATACCTAGGATACTAGGTGATACTCACTAATATTAAACAATGATAACCCATAGATTTCTCACTTAGACACTAACTCACCTCACTAACTCTCTCAACTGTCACTCTTAACACATACTACTGTTACACTTGACACTAACACTAATACGCTCTAATTCCTCACTAATACTAGGATTGATACACTCAAATTCTAACTCACTAATACAACTCAACACTTACACTCACTAATTCTAACTTAGATACTATAGGGACACTCACTAATTGACTGAACACAGTGAAATGGGCTTAACCCCTCTCGAGTTCCTGACATAGGAATAACTCCCTCACACATTCACTGCTCACCATGGCCTATGGCCAAACTCCCCGATCAGCCCAAACTGACTGAACCCACTAATCAGTCACAAGGATGATACATGAAAACACCGACACAAGAATTAGACACTAACTCTAACTTTATTACAACTCTCATTCTCTAAACTTTCACTTCACTGTTACACTCCAACTATGAGTGTTAATAGACACCCGTCTGAGAACCCAAAGACAGTCCCCTCACTCTATAATTTACTTACACACACACTAATACATTGACACATGAACTCTAAAATACTTGGACACTCGCACACTCTTTCTAATACTTGGTTAACTGACACTAGGAATGGGACATTGGCTCACTGAAGTTCATAAAAACTCAGTTCAGTCCTATGTACCCTTGACAGTGCACACCCAATGTAACGACCCGCACCCACTTTTCGAACGCGAGCTCGTGAACAAGCCAGCTACGTATCGAACGGACTCCAGTCCGACTCGAATACGTAAACGCTGTTAAGGCTATGGTATGCTGTCAAATCATGGCAATACAATCTATATCTCAATCCACAATAAGTGTATGAACATGAATGAACAAATATGGGTCATGGTCTGCAGCCCATTAGCATATTGTCCAATTAGACTCCAAGAATAATATAAGTATAAAATAAGCAGAATATATCATGGTATGGAATATAAAGCATGAGAGGATAATAAAGAAATATCATAGGCAAATACATGTATCCCTGCAGGTGTAATCACTATCATCATGAGCCGCTAACTAACTCCATGCAATCAGCTACTTGAAGAGATCATCAGGTCCTCAGAGGACATAGCAAGATACATAATATACATGCCTATCTAGCATTTATCATGCAATAAAGAAAATACAGGAAATAAATGGAAAAGGTCCAATCAACACGAAAACACGACTATACACGACTAGAAGAACCACTACGCATAACCGAACTGCTGAAGAAGAACAAGAGAACACGATGTCACGTTGTCAACGGATAACCAATCGAATACTCAAACCCTCGCCCCTAGTGTGGACTCGCAGGTTTGAACAACTACTAACCCTCGCCCCTATTGTGGACTCGTAGGTTAGCTTCAAGAAAACACCCTCGTCCCTAGTATGGACTCGCAGGTGCGAAACAGATAACTACTAACCCTCGCCCCTAATGTGGACTCGCAGGTTAGCTTCAAGAGATCACCCTCGTCCCTAGTATGGACTCGTAGGTATCTACTAACCCTCGCCCCTAATATGGACTCGTAGGTTAGCTTTAGGAAATCAAGATACAGATATCTACTAACCCTCGCCCCTAGTGTGGACTCGCAGGCTAGCATCAAGAATTAAAAGTACAGCAGTTCCGTTATGACTTATTCATCCTATGACACGATGCGACTCAGTCCAAGTACCGGTGATGACACGACCCAATCAAGATACACGAGAGAACCAATCCAATATGAACTACAAAATTAACTATGAACAAGAACTATATATATATATATATATATATATATATATATATATATATATATATATATCCAATATGAACTACAAAGCTAACTATAAACAAGGACTATGTATATACTAGCATGCACGATGTACAAATCACATGTCAATAATCAACTAGTAAAACTGTATAATAATAAAAATATGTATGTAAATAAACTGTAGAGGAAGGCAAGGTATACTTACCTGGAGGTTGCACGCAGATCCAACAAATATATAGTCAACTGATAAGCCATAAAGTCCAAGTCATCACAACTGTCTCTGAAAGCTGAAACAAACATTGCCGACATTCTCAGAATAGTCAAATTAGCTAAGATTGCCTGTCCTTAAGTCCAATTCTGGGCACAGAGGCAAAACGGTAATTTTGGGCCAAAACGGTATCCGCTGTTTGACCCGCTTTGCACCGAAAATTGTGCCAGAGTCAATGGTCTCTAAAGTCGTCAAACTACATGTCTACGGATTCATTTTGATGATACGAACCCAACGGTATATCCAATTTTGGATTATAGTGGGCCGTGCACAAAATCGTCAATTGAATCGGATCATGGGGCCCGTGAAACGGCGATCCAATCAACTGTCTCAGAATTGGACCAAACTTGACATACAGGACCAGAAAAATAACACGAGTCTAGTGACGCAAGTTTCATCGTGATGTGACGCACGTACACGATGTAATTGGGATCTAGGTACAAGACTTACCTATTTTAATTCTATTGTAGAAACTAGATTCCTATGGTTTGAATAATCTAATATTTATAAACTAATAGTAACAATAACAACAGAAAAAACTTAATGATAGTTTTGCAATTTAAGGAGGAAAGTGGGGTCTTTTGAAAAATAGGCAACTTTAATAAAGTTGGGAGATAGGAAAGGACAGATTCATTTATTTATGTATATATATATTATGTCATCTACTTCTTTCTTCACATGGTGTTTACGTAAATAGTATTGTGGGGATGGGTTTATATGTAACTATGGCCACTAAGTTTTAACACAGAGAGAGAAGAGTCTAATTAGAAATACTTAATTAACGGGGGATGTATTTATAAAAGTGTTCTCCTTAGTTAAAAAAAAGAAGAAGACTAAGCGCCGCTTGCATCTCTCTGTTAGATTTGAACTATTGTTTATATTTTAATGTTCCTTTATATTTTATACCATGCTATATTTTATATAGTAACATGATTAGTGCTACTAGCTATATCCATGCTAGGTTATAGTTGGAACCATGCGTGAATTAAGTGTACATAATTCCTATATGTGTCCCAATGCCGAAACTGTGAACGAAGAGGAAAGAGGGACTCACTATGGTTATTTGACGAGTACAAGACCTGGCCTAACGGTGCGTTGGATGGGCGTTGGCCACAGTCGTGTGGCGTAGGCGAGTCTACGAAGTCCTCAGAGGCGACCGATGCAGAGGCAAGGTTGCCTGAGACTGGTGTTGAGTTTGTTCCAGCAGCGTTGATTTGTACGGCTTGACGAGATATCAACGGGGTATCAACGCAGGGTGGTCTGGCGCCTTCGTCGAACCCACAATGGATATGAGAGACGACTACGCGACCGCAAGAATTGGCGTAGGGCCTCGACGAGTATAGGAGGAAAAGCTGGGGTTTGGGATGCAGTCGGCTGGTAGGGAAAGGTAATAGGGCTTTTTTTATATATATATGAATATATATAAGGAAAAGCTGAAGTCGGCTAAGTGTAAAATTAGGCCATAAAAATTTGCCTTGATCCTATCATATATGATCAATTGGTTTATTTTAAAAAAAGTTGTTTTTATCTATATATAGAATATAACCTTTATCCTTTGCTGGTTTAATTAAATGAGTGAGTTCATACATTTAATCATACTAATGAATTAAAATAATACTTAATAATCGCACAAATAATTTAAATTAATAATCAAAATAATTTAAATAATATTCGATGGTATCCGAGCATATTTACCTAAATCCAAATCTTATAAAATAATTGTCAATTCTTTTTCTTATTCAAAAATATTTACGACTTCCCTTTTTAATAGAATTACTATTATTATTATTATTATTATTATTATTATTATTATTATTATTAAGCACAATATCAAAAGAATTTGAAAAACAACCAAAATATTAATTAAAAATTTGGGGGTTTACATCCTACCCACCTTAAAATAATTTTGTCCTCGAAATTCTAATTCATAACTATTCCTTAAAATTCAAAAAGGAAATTTACTATTACCTTAATCTCCTCAAATTTAATTTCTCCAAAAAATATTGTATGACTTTCTCCAGTCATTTTATAACTCTGAATACTTGAGGACTTCTATCCACCTTTGTTCATACTATTTCTCAAAATATGGTCACTAAAATCTTATAATCTTCTAACTAGTTGCTAACAATTCTACCAACAGATATCTAGGGTGTTTGGCATCTGTAATCCCCCATATTTATAAACAACCAAATATTCAATTGTCAAGCAATATTATACTATAACTTTAGAACTTCTGATAAATCCTAGACAGCACGATCGTTCGTCACCCCAAAATAGGAAGAGACGAGAATCAATGGTACTGGAGGGCAAGGAAGAATAATCGAGAACGAATACGAGGTTTCAAAGGCAGTAGAGAAATTTCTAAGAGAATTTCAAGGCAGAGTGGATTGAGATTTCTAAGGGTTTAGTCGTATTCGCAGGCTCGTATCAGTACAGTTACGTAACCGATACGATATGCTCTGACCTGCATGGGCCACCAAAAAAACTTGTCACGACCCGCACCCACTTTTCAGACGCGAGCTCGTGAGCAAGCCAGCTACGTATCGAACGGACTCCAGCCCGACTCGAATACGTAAACGCTGTTAAGGCTATGGTATGCTGCTAAATCATGGCAATGCAATCTATATCTCAATCCACAATAAGTGTACGAACATGAATGAACAAATATGGGTCATGGTTTGCAGCCCATTAGCATATTGTCCGATTAGACTCCAAGAATAATGAGTCTATAAAATAAGCAGAATATATCATGGTATGAAATATAAAACACGAGAGAATAATAAAGAAATATCACAAGCAAATACATATATCCTTGCAGGTGTAATCACTATCATCATGAGCCGCTAACTAACTCCATACAATCAGCTACCTGAAGAGATCATCAGGTCCTCAGAGGACATAGCAAGATACATAATATACATGCCTATCTAGCAGTTTATCATGCAATAAAAAAATATAGGAAATAAACGGGAAAAGTCCAATCAACACGAAAATATGACTATACACGACTAGAAGAACCACTACGCATAACCGAACTGCTGGAGAAGAACAAGAGAACACGATGTCACGATGTCAACGGATAACCAATCGAATACTCAAACCCTCGCCCCTAGTGTGGACTCGCAGGTTTGAACAACTACTAACCTTCGCCCTAGTGTGGACTCTCAGGTTAGCTTCAAGAAAACACCCTCGCCCCTAGTGTGGACTCGCAGGTGCGAAACAGATAACTACTAACCCTCGCCCCTAATGTGGACTCGCAGGTTAGCTTCAAGAGATCACCATCGCCCCTAGTGTGGACTCGCAGGTATCTACTAACCCTCACCCCTAATGTGGACTCGCAGGTTAGCTTTACGAAATCAAGATACAAATATCTACTAACCCTCGCCCCTAGTGTGGACTCGCAGGCTAGCATCAAGAATTCAAGGTACAACAGTTCCGTTTTGACTTATTCATCCTATGACACGATGCGACTCAGTCCAAGTACCGGTGATGACACGACACGACCCAATCAAGATACACGAGAGAACCAATCCAATATGAACTACAAAATTAACTATGAACATGAATTTTATATATATATATATATATATATATATATATATATATATATATATATATATATGAACTATAAAGCTAACTATAAACAAGGACTATGTATATACTAGCATGCACGATGTACATATCACATGTCAATAATCAACTAGTAAAACTGTATAATAATAGAAATATGCATATAAATAAACTGTAGAGGAAGGCAAGGTATACTTACCTGGAGGTTGCACGCAGATCCAACAAATATATAGTCAACTGATAAGCCATAAAGTTCAAGTCATCACAACTGTCTCCGAAAGCTGAAACAAACATTGTCGACATTCTCAGAATAGTCAAATTAGCTAGGATTACCTGTCCTTAAGTCCAATTCTGGACACAGGGGCAAAACAGTAATTTTGGGCCAAAACGGTGTCCGCCGTTGGGCCCGCTTTGCACCGAAAAATATGCCAGAGTCAATGGTCTCTAAAGTCGTCAAACTATATGTCTACGGATTTGTTTTGATGATACGAACCCAACGGTATGTCCAATTTTGGATTTCGGTGGGCCGTGCACAAAATTGTCCGTTGAATCGGATCGTAGGGCCTGCGAAACGGCGATCCGATCGACTGTCTCAGAATTGGACCAAACTTGGCATACAAGACCAAAAAAATGACACGAGTCCAGTGACGCAAGTTTCGTCGTGATATAACGCACGTGCACGATGTAATTGGGATCTAGGTACAAGACTTACCTATTTTAATTCTATTGTAGAAACTAGATTCCTATGGTTTGAATAATCTAATATTTCTAAACTAATAATAACAATAACAACAACAAAACTTAATGATAGTTTTGCAATTTAAGGAGGATAGTGGGGTCTTTTGAAAAATAGGCAACTTTAATAAAGTTGGAGATAGGAAAGGACAGATTCATTTATTTATGTATATATATATATATTATGTCATCTACTTCTTTCTTCACATGGTGTTTACGTAAATAGTATTGTGGGGATGGGTTTATATGTAACTATGGCCACTAAGTTTTAACACAGAGAGAGAAGAGTCTAATTAGAAATACTTAATTAACGGGGGATGTATTTATAAAAGTGTTCTCCTTAGTTAAAAAAAAGAAGAAGACTAAGTGCCGCATGCATCTCTCTGTTAGATTTGAACTATTGTTTATATTTTAATGTTCCTTTATATTTTATACCATGCTATATTTTATATAGTAACATGGTTAGTGCTACTAGCTATATCCATGCTAGGTTATAGTTGGAACCATGCGTGAATTAAGTGTACATTATTCCTATATGTGTCCCATTGCCGAAACAGTGAACGAAGAGGAAAGAGGGACTCACTATGGTTATTTGACGAGTACAAGACCTGGCCTAACGGTGCGTTGGATGGGCATTGGCCACAGTCGTGTGGCGTAGACGAGTCAACGAAGTCCTCGGTGGCGACCGATGCAAAGGCAAGGTTGCCTGAGACTGGTGTTGAGTTTGTTCCAGTAGCGTTGATTCGTGCGGCTTGACGGGATATCAACGGTGTATCAATGTAGGGTCGTCTGGCGCCTTCGTCGAACCCACAATGGGTATGAGAGATGACTACGCGACCATAAGAATTGGCGTAGGGCCTCGGCGAGTATAGGAGGAAAAGCTGGGGTTTGGGATGCAGTCGGCTGGTAGGGAAAGGTAATAGGGCTTTTTTTTATATATATGAATATATATAAGGGAAAGCTGAAGTCGGCTAAGTGTAAAATTAGGCCATACAAATTTGCCTTGATCCTATCATATATGATCAATTGGTTTATTTTAAAAAAAAGTTGTTTTTATCTATATACAGAATATAACCTTTATCCTTTGCTGATTTAATTAAATGAGTGAGTTCATACATTTAATCATACTAACGAATTAAAATAATACTTAATAATCGCACAAATAATTTAAATTAATAATCAAAATAATTTAAATAATATTCGATGGTATCCGAGCATATTTACCTAAATCCAAATCTTATAAAATAATTGGCAATTCTTTTTCTTATTCAAAAAAATTTACGACTTCCCTTTTTAATAGAATTATTATTATTATTATTGTTATTATTATTATTATTATTATTATTAAGCACAATATCAAAAGAATTTAAAAAATAACCAAAATATTAATTAAAAATTTGGGGGTTTACACCCAATTAAGCATATGCAAAAGACATTATATATATATATATATATATATATATATATATATATATATATATATATATATATATATACCATTAGATGAGAAATACTTAGAAATCAAATAAATACCTATCAAATGAACAACCAAGCTATATCTAAGCAAATAAAACTGAAAAACAAACTAGAATGGTCTATTTGTCATTTTGACAAACATTAGGTGGACTTTTCTCGGATTTCTCCAAAGATGACAAAAAAACTCCAAATAAAATGTACCAAAATGAAGGTTAGAGCCTTACTCTTCTCCCTATAGGTAACCCTAGTCCATGTGAGTGTTCCTACTAGTGTCATACATGAAAATGGAGCTCAAACTATGAAAAATAACAAGAGTTTTACCTATTGGGAGATGGATTCCCAATGGAACTCTCTAGGAATGCTTCTAGTGTCAAGTTTGACCCAATTCCCAATCTTTTGGACTCCTCCTCACGAGCTCCTTGGTCTCCAAGCTCCAAGTCTTGTATAATGAAGATTAGGGAAAGTTTTGAGGAATTTTGGAGGAGTTTTGATGGTAGAAAATGTATGAAATGGAAAGGGGATTGTTGAGAGCTCTAACTAGGTTTTCTTGGAGGCTCTAATGAATAAAGAAGGAGTAAACCCTCTCCATATGGCTGCCATAAATAGAGCCCTAAAACCCCCTTTAAGTGTTAGGTTAATTTTTATTCCTAATCTAGACTCAACATGACTTAAATATGGCTAGTTGTGTTCATCCTAGAATATAGGTCCAAGTAGTCGTGTCTAGTCCAATTAGGTCCACAAGTCAAAAGTTCAATAAATAGACTAATCTAACAATAAATGCAACATTCACAAGCAATTAATTAAATAACCATGTATATAATATAAATGATGTAAAACGACAAAATTAGCCCTATCTAGAATTATGGTAGTGACACTCTACATTTGAACCTTGGTTCCTCAAATGTGTACGCTCTGTTGTTATATAAGGTCATCCCCACCATTGTCTATAAGCAAAGTCACCAATGTTTGTAAAATATGGACAAACTATTAGCATAATATTTATACTTAATTCATCCAAATATGTAGTAATTTAGAACTTACACTCATCTGTAGATGCTATTAGGGGAGACATGTTTCTCGCACTATAAATCTCATACAGTCTATTCCAATCAGCAATTACATCATGGATTCTATTTATTGTATTGGCTGTATCATAACTCATATAAGGTTGGATCATTTGGAATTATTTGTCTCATCCCAAATTGACGAAGAACACAGTTAGCCGGATGATACATGGTGTACCGGTCATATATAATATGTGATCTATGCAAACTAAGATCATATGACAATCTTTTCAATTCTGGACCATCCTCCTCAAATGTGTAGGGAATCCATACAACCTATTTGATGATAGTGGCTCAAATTGATGATATCACTAATAAATAAAATGAGCTAAATAAATAATTAATTAATTACCTCATGATGTTACAGTATATTAAATTGAGAACGATAAAGTAATATAGCCTTGTATTGACAATGTTATTGATCCACTACATCTATGGCCCATCGTAAAGCAATCGAAAAGACTCCAATATCACTAGTAATGCTAGTGACGGATCTACCAATATAGAAATGCTCATATGACCAAACCTGTAATTAAAAAAAGATGGTATTAAAAAAAAGGGTATAGCAAACAACACTTCTCCTCTCGCCTTTCTTGGATCATTTTCGAAAGAGTTTGCCCGATTGACTTCATAGTTACACCTTTGTTGCCATCCTGGTCTGCAGGACCCAACACAAGTATTCATCCTATCTAACTAATCTAGGTGTAAGAATTTTATGCTTACCTGAAGAAGTGTCATACAGCCACAAATATTTGAATTAGGTTTCAAACCTACATATTCTTCCATCAAACATCCGTATAAATGTGCTAAAGTAGTAGCCCCCCATGGATGACGAGTAGGTTCCTTCAAATTATTCATGAATTGCAGAAATAGTACATTAACCCGATTTTCTGATGCATCTGAAAATAGAACTGCCCATATAAACAGAGAAAATATGCTCTAGTGCAACAAATTACCTATAAATATTATATTTTTATAAGCATTAACATTAAAATAAATTAAATTATAAATTAACTTTACATAAAAATACATACCCGCAAATCATCTACATCAACCTCACTATCAATAGTGTGATCTAGGTCCATGAAGTTGCCACGCAACCATGTTAACTTTACATAATTGCTACTTCCAATATCAGATGGAGGCATAATACCGAGATAACGTCGGATCAGACCACATGCAGTTAACTGCGGATCAAATATATAGGGTCCTCGATAATAGGTAACCCTAGTATATTGGCAAAATCCTATAATGTGATAGTCATCTCGCCAACAAGGAGTTGAAAGGTGTTACGTTTAGTCCACCAATGCTCAGCAAGACTTAAGATTAGATGCACATCATGAGTTAAGATTTGAATATCATCTAAATAGTGGAACCCAAATGAGCGTACCAAAGTCTTTTGTGTGCTATTTAACTCCCGTGTCTTATATTTTCTCTGAGTTCGCAAACTGCCATGCTCTCGGGTTTGTAAAAAAAGAGGATGATCATATAACTACAAATAAAATACATAAATTATGTTACAACTATATTTATGTAAAACAATATTTTACTAGCACGCTTACAATTTTTTTTAAATAAATATTTAATATTTAATATTCACATGTCCGTTAAATATCTAAGTAGATATATGATTTTTTTTCGTTCCTAAATAATTTTATCAATCATCGGTCCACCAGGGATACATCCGTCATTTTGGTTAGCCATTTAAAATTTTTTATATGTTATGGAAATGTTTAATAAAAAACTAAGAGTAAAAAATGAGGGTTAAATCAATAGTATAAATATGATGATTACTCACCTGATTAGAGAATGAGTGTTGTAGAAGAAAAAGAGAAATGATTGCTATGTTGTTACTTGCTGGGTGCTGGAGGAGAAGAGGATTATGTCTTTGGATACTTGCCGAAGGAGAAGAGGATGTCTTTGAGATAGGAAGACTCTTCCGAATTGTGCTTTTATAAGGGGAGAGGGATCAATGGCTGGCTCGGTCTACAAAGACAAATCAATGAGAGGGGCACAGTCTACGAGATGACATAGTCTTCGGACTACGAGGATTCCAGTGCCAAGATGACATAGTCTCCGAGATGCACAGTCTACAAGATGGCAGCCACTGCCCGCCATCAATAATGGCGTGGTCGCCATGTCACCGCTTCTGTCCGCCATCAGTGATGGCGCAACCTCCATGTAAGCCTGCGCCTGCCATTTGCAATGGCGCGGGTGATTTGCAATGGCGCGGATGCCATGTCTGGTCGTGGCCAGCAGTGGCCAGTGCGCCATTTGTGATGGCGATGTGTCACCTTCTCTGCAATTTTATACACCTTTTTCGTATGCTGCAATTTACATAACTTTCATCCCTCTTGATGAAAATAGCTTTCCAAAATATACTTGGATAATAAGTCAATAACGTTAGATAATAAATTTTGGCAACTTATAAAGGCACTTCACATTTTGATCAGGACTAGCCCGGATTGGGGCTAGCCCAATTTTTTTGGGTTTTACTTAGGACAGCCCATTTTTTTGATCTGGGGCTGTCCCAAAGTAATCCCGCCTTCCCCCCAAACACAAATTTTATCTCATTTGGCAACATACTTCTCTCTTATCCTAAACCCTAACTTCTCTCTTCTTCTTCCTCCTAAACCCTAAACTCTAACTCCATTCTCCACCACTAGCCGAGCATCTTCATCATCTTCCTCTTCTTCTCCACGTCCTCTTCTCTCTTTCAAGGAGAACGATGGCCCCCAAACCTTCCTCGCAAACAAGGTACGAAATCTTTGTTAATCTTTCTCCATTTTTTTCGAAAACTGTAGAAATTCACTGAAAAAATTGAAGGATCAATTACATTCTTTCTTTCAATTGCAATTATTGTAATGTGAATGAAACTATATTCGGAGGAGGGAAGTAAACCGTAGCATACGTGATTGCCAAAATTTGGCGTCGTACAAGACTGCCCATTCTTCTGGCAGTCCTGACTGTATGGACTGCCAGAAAAATGAGCAGTCCATTGGCATAACATGTGTAGCAAAGAACTGCCCATTCTTCTGGCAGTCCTGACTGTATGTTGGACTGCCAGAAAAATAAGCAGTCCATTGCCATAACATGTGTAACAATGGACTGCCTATTTTTCTGGCAGTCTTAACTCTATGTTGGACTGCCAGGAAAATGAGCAGTCCATTGGCATAACATGTATAATAATGGACTGCCCAAATTTTTGGCAGTCCAACATACAGTTAAGACTGCCAGAAAAGTGGGCAGTCCTTTCTTACACATGATGTGAGTTAGGACTCCCTCTTTTCTGGCAGTCCTAACTGTATATTGGACTGCCAGAAATTTGGGCAGTCTTTAGTTACACATGTCCTGAGCCAGGGCTGCTCATTCAAAATTACAATCCATTGTACAGTCAGGACTGCTAGAATATTGGGCAGTCCAATGTCTGTACTAGTTGAACAGCAACATTTGTGGGTATGCCATATATTTTAATATGTAATTAATATTCAATAATAGTCATGAAAAGAAGAGACATGAGAAGGATGTTGAGGCCAGGCGCGAAAGAAAATGCCCTACAGCAGTGGATCGTAAGGCGCGTGAAGATGGTAGAGTTCTCGAGAAAGGGCTAACAATCAGAGAACCCGAACCAGCCTCACAAATAAGAACACGTGGAACGAAACATGTTGCAAGGTGTTCGAAGAAAGCGGCGACTCGTCATGATGATTCCTCCGATGATGATGATGTACCCATTGCTCGAATGAGAGATGACACTGGATCGGGTCCTTCTCAAATAGCCGAGGAAGAGGAAGAGGAAGATGCGGGCCCAATTGGTTGCTCTATTTTGACATCAATCGAGAACCACATTTCTTATAAAATATGGAAGGATCCGGTTAGTTACTTACCTTGAATATAGATTAACTATTCGAAATAATAGTTATATGTAATATTGAATCTTTGTTTTTTTATTTGCAGAAAAGCTCGCGCCTTTTGAGGGTAATAAACCATGCGAAGATGTGTAGTACGTGGGGATTTGATGAGATGAAAGAGAGTGTGAAGAAAAAAATCACCCCCACCGGATTGCAGTATTTGGCAAAATACTCGTATCAGATATTGGATCACGCAATGATTTCTGCATTTGTGGAGCGCTGGCATCCAGAAACTAACAGCTTCCATCTCGCAGACGGAGAGTTGACAATCACCCTTGATGATGTCTACCACATTTTGGGGCTTAGAGTTGATGGTCATAAAATGTCGATAGATTATTCCGAGGGCGACTTCGACCTGTATGATGAGATGGTGGATTTGGTTGCCAATTGTCTCGGTGTTGAGGCGGAGACTTTTGTCACAATCCCCGAATTTAAGAAGTCTTATGGAGTTCCTTTAAGTTTTTTGAGGAATACATTCAATGACGACGACGACGACGACGACAACAATGCTAATGACGAACTCGTAGCCCGGGGATACATGCAGTTCATCCTAGGGGCCGTCGGTATTACAGACAAGTCCGGGACCGCGATACATGCAAAATATCTAAACAATTTTAGGGACTTGAACGCTGTGGATCAAATATCATTCGAAAGTGGTATACTAGCACACCTCTACCACGAACTTGGTGCTGCATCTCGAGTTGAGTCAAAGACAATAGCTGGTTGTCAAACACTGCTCCATGTAAGCAAACCCTAGCATACTGTGTCTATAGAATTGTATACTGTGTCTATAGAATTGTATAAAATTATGTCGATAACGATAACATTATTATATTTTACATTTTCAGGCGTAGATATATGAACATTTTTCGACGCTCAATAGGGCTACTCTTAATCGAAATTATGATGAGCAGATGCCCAGGATGTGTAGGTGGAGGCCGGCTAAGATAGATACTAGACATCCACATACGTTGGCTATCCTACGTGTTGCTCTAGAATATCTGAGGGCAAAGGAGGTGAAACAATAGTAACTTGAACTAGCATTTACTTACCACTCTAGTATTCCACATTAATTAGTAACTCCTTAAGTAATGAATGCATGTTGTAGATTATTTGGCATCCATATCAGGATCTGCGAAATAGAACTCGTCCTGTGCAACCAGTTGCACTATTTAGAGGTCCAATATTTTGTCATGAAACTGAGGAGCCTCACATCCCAGATAGAGTGCTTCGTCAGTTTAGTTACGTACAGACTATCCCGAGCACGTTGAAATTGAGGACCGCTGCAAAAGGGAAGAAACCGTCGACCTATGTCCCGCCGTACTATCCTTGGGGGTCGTATTTATTCACTGAGTGGCAACAACATGTTGTCGGTGAAACCATACGAACTCCGGCGGTGGAGATGTGGGATTGTAGTTAGGACTACATGGAATACTATGTAAATGCCGGACATGGTATGATGTTGAATCCTGATAAGAGAAGTGCAAAAGTGCCGGTAGCAGCACCCTTACCATCCAAGTCAGTACTATATGATGCATTGCAGAAGATGGGTAGTATAGTTTGTTTAATTAATCCATGTAGTGGTAAAGTGTTGGTTCCTAAATTTATGATATGTATTCATGCAGGCTTCGAAAGTGAAGCAATTGGGGAAAAGTCTAATCATGTGCAAGGGAAAGAATTACGAAGATGTCGGTACCCAGATGCAGAACATCGCAGCTGATTACCCATTTATCGAATATGAGCGACGCACGAAGATGCGTCATGAAAATGAATGACTATGTAGTTTGTATATGGTTGAACCATTTGGTAGTTGGGTAAATGACGCAGGAAGTGTCATGTAAAACTTTTCTAATTGGTTGAACAATCCCCGTGTCAATAGTATTAAATTGGTTTGCATATTATATGAATGTCGTCTTGAGTATCTTGCTGTGAATTAGTATTATATTGATTGCAAGTTTGCGTATTATATGAGTGTCCTCTTGAGTATTATATTGATTGCAAGTCTGCCAGGAACTGCCCAATCCTTGCTCACCACAAGTCTTCCTTGTATGTGGACTGCCCAGTCCTCGCCCAGTTCCAAAGTCTTTTTTGTATGTGGACTGCCCAGGAACTGGGCAGTCCATGCTCACGGCAAGTTCTGTGAAGGACTACCCAGTTTTCTGGCAGTCCACGTACATATGTGGACTGCCAAAAAACTGGGCAGTCCTTCACAGAACTTGTTGTGAGCATGGACTGTCCAGTTCCTGGGCGGTCCACATATAAACAGCAAGTTCTGAGATGGACTGCCCAGTTTCCTGGCAGTCCTCATATGTATGTGGACTGCCATAAAACTGGGCAGTCCATCTCAGAACTTGCTGTGAGCATGGACTGCCCAGTTCCTGGGCAGTCAACATATAAACATCAAGTTCTAAGATGGACTGTCCAGTTTCCTGGCAGTCCACATATGTATGTGGACTGCCAGGAAACTAGGCAGTCCATCTCAGAACTTGCTATTTTAATTAGGACTGTCCAGTTTTCTGGCAGTCCATGCTCATAGCAAGTTCTAAGATGGACTGCCCAGTTTCTCGACAGTCCATATATGTATGTGGACTGCCAGAAAACTGGGTAGTCCATATCAGAACTTGCTTTGAGCATGGACTGCCCAGATTTCTGGCAGTCCACATATAAACATCAAGTTCTAAGATGGACTGCCCAGTTTCCTGGCAGTCCACATACATATGTGGACTGCCAGGAAACTGGGTAGTCCATCTTAGAACTTGATGTGAGCATGGACTGCCAGGAAACTGGACAGTCCTAATTAATCCTCATTAGGATACTAAGTAGGATACTCATGACGATATAAAATCTCATAGATACTCAGGACGATACAAAATACTCGTAGATACTCAATACGATAGAAAACTCGCTGGTAATCAGTAAGATACAAAATACTCATAGATACTCAGTAAGATACAAAATGTCAACTATACATCTGTCTATGCAAAATGCTACGCTTTGTCAACTATACATGAGTCTATGCAAAATGTAACGCTTCGTCAACTATACATCAGTCTATGTAAAATGTTACGCTTCGTCAACTATACATCAGTCAATTAATACACCATAGTGTCCCTCTGGCCTTGGTATAGGTTCTACTGAGTTCGTGATTTTCTTGTAAACATTTATTACATCTGTATAGGGTGTTACCCAAGCGAGGGATTCTTCCGGTGCATGTTTCCACCAAACTGACGCAGGGGGGAGGAATAGGAGAGTGCCCAATCAACCGCGGGATAACAAAGTGATTTCCGACGAGTCCAATTGTATTTAGATTAGATATACTGTAGTCCTTCGGAGGAGCGCACATTGGAAAAAACGTGTTGTTGTTGTGCTCGAAAAGAACGATAATTGGAATCTTGTGCTTGTTAGCGAATAGATATGCAACAGAAGGTATGTCCATGTATTGTTCTGGTCCAGTAGTCTGGGTGTCGCATGGAATGCTTGCCAACAGTTCTCCAACATCTTCTTGCCCAAGTATTTTGCTGTAGAATGGAAGACGAGACTCCAACTCAAAATATAGCTCAGCTCTAACTTGTCTCCATCCGTCTTTAGCGGGGTAGCCTAGATGTCGCACAAGCACATGATATCCACAATATCCGTCTTTGGGCACATCATCAATAGACCAAATATATTCCCGCATGCCGGGCACAAAAGCACCAATGTACGCATCGGGTGTGTTTGCAGCACTCATATTCTGTTTCTTTCTACGAGTAGGGAGCTTGTTCTTCCTCTTTGGAACGACTAGCATTTCCACGCTTCTTTTAATATGCTCAAAGAGAGAGGCTTCTCGCTTAGTAGATTCGAGCTTCTTCTTTTGTGTTCTTGTAAGTCTTGTTGGCGGTCTACATTTCGGAGCAATGATAGCAGATGGCTCCTATAGACGACTACTTGTCGGGTTGGCAATTTCTTGGATCGCAAGCTCAATGGACTTCCTCTCAGGTCCTAGTACGGCACACCATCTGGCATGAAGAAGTTTCATCTGTGGCACGGAAAAGAAATCATCTGGACTGTCCACCATAGGCATGATCGACAGCTGTCTCCAACGCTGATCAACGACCACTATTGGAATAGGTCTACATTGATGTCGATATTCGTTGATCTCGTGTGCACAAGGGAGCCCGAGAGAATGTCGATGTGTACAACCACATACTTCGATATCTAAACCGACAGAATTTGTACGAGCAATCTCATGAAGTAGTAATGTCAATACATCGTGGGATACCACATGGATTAAATCGGACAAGAGATATTCTTTCTTATGTTGGTGCTTTATAATATTCAGGCTCATATCAAATGAAGCCTTTATCTCGTTCACGACCGAATTGGTCATTAGATTGATTGCTTTCCAAACGGACACAAAACTACCGACCGATGAGCGCAGATATTATTTTAGTCTTAAATGTGAGCCTTCGTCACGGTTGCTAGTGGTCGTGCCGTAATGTTTCACCATATTCGTCCATGCCAAGACAAAATTTTTTTTATGTTCATCAAGCCAGGTGTCTTTGATATAAGATATACACGCCGGGTTGCTCTTGTCCCATTGCTCTTTGAACATGTACTATGCTGCGTCAAAAGTTTCCTCAGTACTTGCTCGCCATACAAGGGTCCAACCGTTGTAGAAATCTTGGAAGCGGTCCATGTCGACTTTGCCGTCTACTTTCTCGAACTTCAGCTTGCATTGTGCTTGAATATTTCTGTTTATATGCCAAGTACATAGTAATCTACGAGCATGATGAAATACGATATCAATAGCATTCATTAATGCATATTCCCGATCGGTGACAAAAACAGACGGTTCTTTATGTCCACTGTAAAGTGTCTTCAGCTTTTCCAAAGCCCATCTATAGTCCTCTAATGTTTCGTTCTTCAAAAAACAAAAGGCAACTAAAAATGTCCTTCCGATTGAAGTGAACCTAACAATGTGAAGAAGAGGCACCTTGAATTTATTAGTCTTGTACGTGCAATCAACAACCAAAACATCGGCGAAGGACCGTGCCAATTGTGTGCAATCCGGATGGGACCAAAACAGAGAAATGACTTCATTGCTCACCGGAAGTCTTCTATGGTATTCCACATAATAATTTTCGGCGAGTAACTTCATCACTTGTTGCATCGCCATTCTTCCTTTTAGAGTACTCGTTCTAGACCTCGCTAGTGCATTGTAAATTGTCCTCATAGTGGACTTGTTCCTATCATTCTTCTGACGCAGCACAGAATAAATTTCTGTTGGACCAACTCGTGAAGCTGACAATTCTGTAACTAACTTTTTCTCATCATCTTTCAATCTTCTGGCGTAGGCATGACCAGTTAGCATCTCCGGAAGAGTATGATTGTGCATCCCATTACGTACCACAACTGTCCACTTCTCGCCAGTCTTGCACTCCAACACTAACTTGAATGGACAACCATATTTCCTTGAGTCTGACTCTTTCTTCCCAGATATTATTGGGAGAAGTTCACTTTTTTACGATGCACCCTAAACGTCCTACCTTTTTCACAGCCAATCACTGCAGTTTGACGCTTCGGCCGATACCGTATCGACCTTGAAATTACAAGGGTTGTGTTGGTTTGCCTTCCAACTTCTCTGCACCATTCTAATGCTTCAGCGTAAGTTTCAAAGACAATATCCGTCGAGAATTTATTGCTCAAATCTGTGCACATATGAGATGGGGTGCCCTACAATAAATTTATAATTTTTTAAAAACCTAAATTAACGACAAAACCAAATACAATATCCAATTCAGCCTGTTAAACTAGACTGCCACAATATCTGGCAGTCCTGAGTATTTCATGGACTGCCAGAAAGTGTGGCAGTCCAGTTGAAACGACTATCAACTTTAGGGCTGCCACATTTCTGGGCAGTCTTTGAAGTATCTAGGACTGCCAGAAAGCGAGGCAGTCCATAAGTTCATACGCACTTTACTCAACTGCCATACTTTCTAGCAGTTCTAAGTACTTTGTGGACTGCCATGCGATGTGGCAGTCCAGTTGAAGAGTATATGAATTTGTAGACTGCCTTACTATAGGGCAGTCCATCAAGTACTTTGGACTGCCTGAGTGTGTTGCAGTCCAATTGTCGACTACGAAAAAATGAAAGTACGTCGGGACCAACCACGGGTTCTTCGGAGAGAATGTTGTGTTCTTCGGAAGGACCGGACTGATCGATTGCTATATTTGATGTCCCAATTTCTTCTATATTTTCTACATTATGACAAAACATTCAAAAATTAGGAATGAACCGATTATTTAACAAACTTTGCAATATAGTAGTCGAAAACATACCGACTACTACGAATATTCGTTGATAATTACTTAGGGTTACAAAACAAGAAGATTTTCTTAGGTGTAGAGTGGGGGGACAAGAGGAATCTCAATCTAGGCTTTGGTCAAAAAGTGGAGAGGAAGAAGACAAAGGAAAAAAAAGAACAAGTGACTTTTATACCACCTATTGGGATAGTCCTAATAAAATTTTCCAGTAGCAAACTTATAAATAATACAAAGTTTAAAATAGGCTAGTCCTGATCAAAAAATGAAGTGCCTTTATAAGTTGCCTAAATTTTCATATGTCACCAAATCAGCACATTATTAGGGTGGTCGACTGCAAATTTTTTTTTTTTTAATAAATAAAGCCCAACCCCTCTCCCTTTCTGAGAAAGCCGCGAACAAAACGACGAATCCATTCTCTCTCTCTCTGACACATTTCTTCCAAATTATTAATAAAACCTCCTCTCTGAACTCTATAGAGAAAGAAGAAGTAGAAGAATAATGGGAGTGGAGAGAAACCAAGGGAGTTGCGTGGGGATTCTCTCGCTCGCTCCCTCCTCGATCTCCCGGTGCTCTCACGGATCCGTCGCTTCAGGTCCTAGACTTTTCTCCCTATTTTCCCCATTTTTTTCGATTTTATTTTGTTGATTTCGGAGACATATCGATTCTTCGATCTTCAGTAGTTGTTTTGTGTTATTTCTTATGTAAGAAAATAGATCTTAAATTTTTTCTTTTGACATTTTTTTTTGCAGAATTTATGGGTTTTTGTTAATTAAAGATGATTTTTTTTTTGTGGATTTTGACAGAAGGGTGAAATTGGAGACGAGGATCCCAATGTGTTGTTTGTACTTTATTAAAAATTGATATTTTTTGGGTTTATTTGACATTATTTTTGGTTAGATATGGGCTTATTTTAGTAGAGAGAGTTTTTTGGGCTAGATTTTGACAGCAGGATGAAATTATTTGGCAGCAAATATTTACTAATTTGCCCGTGGAAACAGCTAAAAGAGATTCTTTATTATAGACTTTTCTAAGACAATTTTTTTATTTATTAAAGTGAAGATTTTTTTCCGGCTCTATTTTAAATGTGGATGAAATTATTGACAGGGTTTTACTGATTTTCCCATTCAGAACATCTCGAACTACTAAAAAGAGCAGTCCTACGTTGTCCGTGGGCCAAAAAGGTTTCCGTAATAAAAATTGGTTTTTGAAATTACTTCCCATTTATATCATTTAATAATATTTTTTATTAGTTTTAAGGTTTTTCATTCACACACACACACATATACTTGTGATATTCTTTGCCATTTGCTTTTAATCGCGACTTTTTTTTTTATATATCTTTTATGTTTTGGCGGGAAATACTTTGGATTTATAGATATGGACATTTGTTTTCTCGTTTATTTTTGACATTTTTAGTTGATAGATTATTTGTGTTGTATGAAAAATAATTTTTTTTGTTCTTGTTTGACATTGTTTGGTAAATATGGTTTTGATTTATTTAAGTTAGGATTATCTTTGTGCTCTATTTTGACTGTGGATGAAATTATTTTACTGCATAGTTACTTATTGCCCATTAAAAACATCGCAAATTGATAATATAGTAGACATGAGTTGATAATATAGTAGACATGAGGATCCCGATGTGTTGCTTATATTATTGTCGGTCGATGGCACGGTGGGTCAGTTGTAATCTTGATTCTTGAGCAGTTTAGTGATAGTTTAATATGGAGTTTACTAGAGGGTGGCAATCTTGTATTGGTTGTTGGTAGCAAAAAAAAGATTTTTTTTGGGGGCAAAAATTGTAAGATTTTTTTTTTAGGAGTTTATTAATAATTTAATCAGGAGTTCAGTAGTGGTGAGTGGCAATTTTGAAATTTGCTTTTGGCGAGGGCAGCCAGGGCGACCGTACAGGGCCCGTGGATCCGGAAGACACATAAAAAAGTAAATGTAAATATATTAATATTTTTTTTGTCTAAAATAGACCTAGTATGTTTTATGGGCCCAACTTAACACAAAATAATTATGGTGTAGTTGTTACTATGTAAGGCTTGCATATATGAGGTCTTTAGTTCGATTCTTGGTGATGATAGTTTTTAATTTAATTTTGTTTTACTTTTTTTTTTAATTTATTTTACATTATGTATGGGGCCCTAATTTGGAAGTTCGCCTCGGGCCCAACGAGCTCAGGGCCGCCCCTGCTTTTGGCAAGCCCAAAAAAAGAATCTCTTTTTGCAAAAGTTAGGACTACTACTAATTTTTGTGTGATATTATATGATGGTGATCAGTTGACCTCTTGGCTGTCGTTGTCTTGGTGACATGGTTGGATATTGAGTGGCAATCTTGAAAGAGTTTGGTCAAACTGAAAGACTAACATGGGTGTAGTCGTAGCCTGATTTGAGGTTGATTTGTCTAATTGTTTAAAAATCTTATTTTGGTCTGATTTTAGTCTGTTCTGATTTTATAATGATTTACATGATTTTACCCTGATTTTCAAACTTAAATTTGGATGACTGATTTGAATCATGTTTGAATTCTCAGATTCTGATTTCTTGCTTAATGATTGCCATCATGTTTTCTGGCAGTAATAACCGTAAGATAGTTTGGTTTGTTACTTGGAATTTGTTCTTAAAACTGTATACCAACAATTATAAAACACATCTGCCTGCAGTTGCAATACTCTATCCCAAGTAGGCGATCTCGATCTCAGTATTCACGGTCTTGCAGTGATGAAAGGACATGAACTGTTTGTATAAGCTTAATATGATCTATATTGTAGGGTTTTAGAAGCAAGTACAGGTAAAGAGTTCCCTGAAAGACAGCAAACTAGCTCATTGTGTTCCCTGCAACTATTTTCAGAGACGGTAATATTTGGCTCAGCACGAGTATAAAGAACTCCCAAGAGGTTAAGGTAGGATAAATGGTTACATAAAGAAGTGGCCAGGAACATAACTATTATCTGTATAAGTTTGGATGAATTCTGACCATAACATTGAAACTTGATGTAATTTTTACATTCTGGACAGTTAGGTAGTATTGTTGACCCCAAGTATATGGCATATATGCAGAATATTAGCCCAGCCTCTACCAAGACGTGGCTAATAAGCAACTGGATGTTTAAAATAGGTGTAGGACTTTAGGCACTCCCTAACTAAAATCTATTTCTTGGACTCGATTTTATGTCGCCAAATTGAAACACTTGGAAGTCTTTTGGTAAACTGGAGCTCATGAAACACAAGCAAGAAGACACACACAAAGTATTATGAAGCATTTGGTTTAGATATATAAAATAGTCTATCTTTGTCTAATGCACATTAAGTTGCAGACCTGAACAATACCTGCTCGCTGATGAGAAAGAACATTGAAAATTGGCAAAGTTTCAAGTAAAATCTTATTGTACAGAGCAAATAATGTCACATCCTTACTAGTGGAATGCAAATAGTTTCTTATTTGACGAAGCAAGAAGCTCCTTTTACTAATTAACATAGAAAATGCTAAAGGAAGAATTCAAAGAGTTGCTTATGAAATCAACTAAGTTTTGCTTTATTTTGGTTGGCCAAAAAACATTTATATGAGCCGCTAAATCAGGCTCAAATCAGGCCGACCCAATTTTGCTTGATTTGAAAATTGTAATTTTTGACTACGCCCAATTTCGAAAGATTTTGATCGGATTCCTGCGATTCACAAATCCCTGAATCAAGATTTCGGTTTGTCTATATCCGATTTTCGTCGATTTTCAGAATCATGAAATTTGATTACACCTGATTATAAGTGATTTCACAATCGAGCGAAAACAGAATGAAATCAGCTATGACCCCTGTAAAGTTTATACTGATTTTTGTAATATGTTGGAGAGTCATATGGAATCGCTCTCTTTGTTGACATAAGAAATCTCCTTCTTTCAACTCACAAGAAGTTTCTTGTGGTGGATTCTGTATTTGATTACTTGCTCATTAGTTATTAGAACTAAAGAAAGATGGTTCAAATGGAGGATTCCTTGGAGTGTTTTGTCTTAAGAGGACACCTTCAATGTTGAAAGGAATATACTATGAGACACTATACGACCAGGATGACCAGGATGACCAGCTAAGTTATTTACAATTAAAAGGTTATCATTTATAGAAAATTAAGTGTAGCGGAAATGAGAATGCATGATAGGCAATACATTGAAAGATAGGATAATAAATAAGTGTATTGCAGGAAGTTGGAGATGGTACCAATATAGGATTAGATTAGAGAGTTGTCTAAGGAGGTTTGGACTTTGTACAAGATCAATACATGTTGGAGCTTTTCCTTGACATGTAGAGAGCTTGCTCTCAACATGTCTAGTGAAGTTTAGTCCCACATTGGAAAAGCATCATGAGGTATCTCAACATATATACTTGGTATGTGTTGTTGGGATATGCACATGGGGTGGTGACCCTAAGGAGGGAACCATGTGGGTGATTTTACTAGGAGGTAAGGCTAAGACTCCATGGTAAGCTTAATACTTTTTGCTCTTGGAATTTATTCCATTGGAGCTAAGCCCCGTAGGGACTCAGACTCAGGCTCATGAGGCGTAATGTGGCGTTTTGTTGGTGCACTTTGCACTTAGCACGTCAGCATCGTCGCTAGGCGCATGGTGCGCTTAAGTTGTGCTCATTGCGTGAGCCTCTTGTGCAGCCATTCGCGCGCTAGTTCGCGCTGCCCGATCCAAGGTTGTAAAAGGCGCTAGGCGCTAGGCGGGCGGCCACCTACCGCCTAGCGCCTAGGGCGCCTAGGCGGGGCCTAGGCGGCCTTCTAATATTAGGCGGTCACCGCAGAAAACATAGGAATTAAAATATGCTAAAGTGAAAATTATACTCCAAATTTAAAGTTTCTCATAATAAGTAAACAAAGTCAAATTCATAGTTCAAGACAACATAGACAAGACTACAAGTTCAAACATAATTCAAGTAGCTAACAATATTATAGCAACAAAATAAGAATATCTCCTCTCTTTCTTCTAAGTGTCCGTCGGCATGGATCCCACTTCTTCATTTTCATAATCAACAAAAGCCATAGAAGGACCATCAGATTCACACTCAATGTCCTCATCTCCTTCATCTTCGGTTTTTGATTCAACTTGTTCTGGCACGACATTTCTGCTACTTCTTCTAGGTTGTAAGTAGTCGTCCGCACCCGATGCTTGTCCAACCATTGCCCAAGTAAGTCCCTCATGTGGTCCACTATCATCTTCATCATCATCTCCACCCTCTACAACCCATCCTTGAGTATGGATTGGCTCACTAGAATGTAGTACATCATCTGTCACTTCTCTTTTCTTCTTGTTTATAAGTTTTGCATTAAATTGCACATAGACTAGATTGTTCAACCTTTCCACATCTAGCCTATTTTTCTTCTTTGTATGTATCTACATAAAAAAATATAAACTACAAAGTTAGATATTGCAAGGAAAGATCTAGTTGTTAAAGAACTAATTATAATTATATTAAACTTACCCCTTCAAAGGTGTTCCAATTTCTCTCACATCCGGAAGAACTAGTTGTTAAAGCTAGAATTCTTTTTGCAATTTTCAACAAGTTGGGAGTAGAACCTCCATAATTTGACCACCAAAGTACTATTGATCAAAGTAAATTAGTAGCAAATAAAATTTCAATGAAACTTAAGACAAACATTTTTAAATAATTATACCTGGATTATACTTGTCATCATTGTTTGTACATCCTTTTAGTGCTAAGGCTCTTCCAAATGAACCCTCTCTCATCTTGTATCTTCCTAGCTCCTCGTTCATGATTCGATCTTGCATGTCCAAATCGTCGGAGAAGAAAGTCTCAACACATTGTATAAGACCATCATTAAGTGTTGGATCATCAAAGCTACTAGTATCCTTATATGCATAATAAGGATTTAGTAAGTAGCCCGCCAAATGCAAGGGGCTATCAAGACGGCCGGTGGCTTTTGAATCGATGATTTCAATGATCGGCCTATAGCTCATCTCATTGTTTTGAAACACAACTTTTACTTGTTCTCTTACTTGCTTGAGCTCCCCGTAAATAAAACCCATTGATGGCTTCTTATCTCCATCGGTCAATCTAAGTAACTTGACTAATGGAGCAAACAATCGCAAGCATAGTGCTACACCCGACCAAAAGCTTGCACTTACCACAATGGCATAGGCTTTCTTTCCTTTTGCGGTACCATGACACAATTTGCTTGATTCCCAATCAGAAGAACCCACCATTGCATGAAATTGATGCTTCTTCTCAAACATACTTTACAAAGTCAAGAATACCGTTGCAAATCGAGTCACACCCGGTCTCACTATGTCACGTCTTTTTGTATATTTTCTCATCATAGCCAATGTCCTATGATGAGAATAAATGAACACTGTGAATGCCTTTGCTTTGTCGATCACATCTTTGAACTTCGGAATTTTAGCAATCCCTTCAAGCATAAGATCTATTCTATGAGTGGCACATGAGGTCCAGAAAATAGTAGGCCTCTTCTCCTTCAATAACTTGGCGGCCGCCATGTTGTTCGATGCATTATCCGTCACAACTTGAACTACACTTTTGGACTCAATTTCTTCAATGCACTTGTCAACGTAATGGAATATATATTCTCCAGTGTGTGCATCTATTGAAGTTTCTCGTGAAGAATGAAAACTTGTACCTTAAGCAAAAAATATATGAATTTACCATTAAGCAAAAAATATATAAATTTTACCATTAAGCAAAAAATATATGAAATTTACCATTAAGCAAAAAAAATATCATACCTTCAATACAATTGATGCACATGTTCATGATACTCCTCCTCTTACGGTCGGTCCAAGCGTCGGTCATAACTGAACAACCACTTTTATTTCATTCTTCTTCATGCTTCTTGAGTGACTCTTTAGTTTTCTCCATCTCTTTCTTCAAAAGTGGTTCCCTCAACATATATTGGCTTGGCTTCCGATAACCTGGACCGAATTGACCAACCGCTTCAATAAACCGATCAAAACTATCAAGGGTAATAACATGGAAAGGTATGCCGGCCTCATACACCCACTTAGCCAAATATTGATGCACAACTTCCGTCTTTTCTTTAAATAATGCCTCATTCATATTTTGTTGTCTTAGCCTCTTTGTCGGATTTGCCCCACTATCGTGATTGATGGATGTAGCCCATTTGTCCATAGCTCCAAGAAAATGTGGTCTTTTTCTTGATCCCACAATTTCAATTTCTTCTTCTTCATCTTGATCTTCAATTTGTACCTCTTCCCTTATGCTTTCCTCTTATTTTCTCTTCTCCTTCTTCTTGACTTTGCTAGCTTCAATAGCCGCCTTGCATTTATCTTGATCTTCTTTCGTAGATCTCGGACATGAAGCCACATTTCCCTTAATATGACCTATATGTTGTTTGATCCTATAAATCCCTCCAGAACAAATTTTGTCACATAATTTGCATTTTAATTTGTCTAGATTTGCAGGATCAACCAATGCACCGTACTCCCATCCAATATCAGTAGAGGAACGCTGAAGCACCGATGAACTTGAAACGTTGATATTGTCAGAGGATGCCGTATTAGATCCACTTCCAGACATTTTTTTATTTCACGCAATAAAAATATGTTATATAAAATGAAAGCAAATAATATAAAATGCAAGAATATAATTTGCAATTTAATTTGTCTAAACATTTTTCTGTATCATAACTTTTAACATTTTTTTTCATTCTTTACTATGTGTGTGTGCAGCACGCTAGCAGCATTGTGGAGTGTGGAGAAGAAGCTGCTGCTGTTATATGCTGCTCGCCGACATTTTTTTCATTTTTCTGTCGACAAGCAAAGAAAGAAAATCAAGATAAAAAAAAAAGCTGCTGCTGTTATATGCTGCTCGCCAATAAAAAAAAAGGGGTCATAAATATGCTGCTCGCCATTGCCAATCAAAAAAAAAAAAGACAAAAGCTGCTCGAGCCTTAACTGGCTAGGGAAAAAGGGAAAGAAAAAGAAAGAAGAGAAGAGAAGATGAAGATGGAGAAGAAGAGAAGGTGAGAACCCTAACCTTTGTCCTTTGTTTGCTGCCTCCTTCTTCCCTCTGCTATTTCTTCTTCTTCCTCTGCTGGCTTCTGCTGTTGTTTCTTCTTCTGGCTACTGCTAGCTTCTTCTTCTTCTGTTTCTTCTTCTTCTTCTTCTGCTGGCTTCTTCCCTCTGCTATTTCTTTTTTTTTTTGGAAGCTGCTGGCTACTGCTGCTGTTTCTTCTTCTTCGGGTTTCGGGTTTCGGGGCGGGTCCTGAATTCCTGATCACTTAAAAAAAAATTTCAAAAAAATTTGGAACTCGCCTAGGCGGCCGCCCACTGGCCACGAACAAGTTCGCCTAGGTGGCCGCCCCACCGCCTCGAGCGCCTAGGCGGCCGCCCAGGCCCGCCTTTCTCCCTGGCCCGCCTGGAGGCCGATTCCGGCCCAAAGTTGGGCGCCGCCGCGCCGCGCCGTCCAGCGCCTAGGAGGCGCCTAGGCGCCGCCTAATCCCGCTTTTTAGAACACTGGCCCGATCGCGCGGTCAAATGGCGCGCCAGTTGGCACAGCCAGATGGTGCAGCAGTTGGGGCTGCAGTTGCCGCAGGTTGCACGTGTGGCCCGGGTGCGCGTGGTACGCACGTTGTGCAGGTGGCGCTATGCGTGCGTTGTGCAAGTTGCGCTAGTGGCGCTGTGTGCGCAGTGCACGTGTGGTGCGCAGGTTGAGCTGTTGACGCTGTGTGCGCGATGCGCGTGTTGCGTGCGGTGCGCAGGTGGCGCAGTTGGCACTGTGCACGAATTGCGCAGGTGGCGCGCGTTGTGCGCCATTTAACTCAAATCGTGTCTGTGCACGATTGAGCAGTTACAACATATTCGGGACGGTTTCTTCCCACATTCCGAATATGTTGCTGACAGGACGGTTACAAAGCGGGGCTATAAAAGTTTCTCTGCTATCTCTCTCTCCGTACACAGAGAACACAAGTGTTTTTTAACACAATTTTTTACGAATTCCCACAGAGTTTGAGAGAGAAGAGAAGCAGAGCACCAGCGCCACTTAGCGCAGGAATCTGCTGCCATCCGAGGAGTCAGAAGAGCAGAGTGTTCCAAAGTTCTCTGTCGAACTTGCTGGTTCCTGGAAGCTGTTCGTGTGGGGCGAATCAAGTTTTGAGCGCCGGTGATCATTCACCCCAGCAGGCTGTTCTTCCATCCGTCGCCTGTCATCGCTGCTGCTGCTAGCAATTCGATTAGTAACTTCTTTTTAGAAGTACTACATTCGTTTGCTGTTACGAAATCTTTTTAGATTTTTGTAACCCAGAATCCTACAAGGATCTCTGTTGTGCACATTCTTTGAAGTGTTACATCGAAACGTTATTTTTACAATCGTTTTATTTCTCAGTTTTTCATCGAAAATTACGTCCCGGGACTAACAATCTCAAAGCTTGATTCCACCAATGGAAAACTTTCGTACTTCGCTAGTCAATCCTAACTTCACAAAGTTAGAACAATTTGACGGTGAGTACTATCAAATCTGAAAAAGGAAGGTTAGTCTCAATATTCAGTTTTCTGATGTTGATCACGTACTTTTTGAGGAGGAACCTACTATTCTAGAAACTGGATTTGCAGCCGCAATTTCTGCGGCTACTAAGAACCATGCCAAGTGGAGAAGGGATAATAGCATTTGTAGGCTTATGATCCTAAATGCTATGGAAGATTCTCTTGCAGAATTATATTCAAAGAAGACTGTTGCCAGAGAGATTTGGGAGTCTCTAGAGAAATTGTACGAAGATGATAAGAACCGAAGCAAGATATTTTTAGTTGAAAAATATCATAAGTGGTTCTTTGAAGATGAGAAGTCAATGCTGCCGCAGGTGAAGGAGTTTCTGAAGCTGCGACAGAAGTTGGAAGACGAGGCGATGTCCCTCCTCGACAAGTTTGTTGTTGGAGAGATCGTCTCTAAGCTCCCCGTTGGGTGGAGCAAGTTCTATGCAAACATGCATAGGAAAAAGTTGGAGATCAGTTTGGAAGATCTCATGCAGGAAGTCTATGTTGAGGACAAAATGAGGACTCAACTGAAGGTGGATGCACTGTCCAAACAATTGGCCAACGCCAATTTGGTTCACACCAAGGAACCAAGGAGAAAGCATGCGGCTTCCCACAGCAAGAAAAAGGATCCCAACAATCTGAAAGTGAATGGGACCTCCTTCAAGCAAAAGAAGGCAAAGTCTCATATGCCTTGTTTCAAGTGTAGCAAGAAGGGCCACTTCAAGAGTGAATGCAAAGCGAAGACCAAGCAATCAGAGCAAGGTGAGCCTAGCAAGGTTTCTTTGATCACTGACGTTGTTGCAATGATTGCGCAGGTCACTGCGGTAGGGGCTGACTCTGACTGGTGGGTAGACACTGGGGCCACCTGCCATGTCTGTTCCAGCAAGGAGTGTTTCACCACCTATACACCAACTTCTGAAGTAGTTATGGTGGCGAACCAGGCACAAGCTGAAGTGCTCGGGATCGGGACGGTGGTTTTGAAGCTGACTTCGGAGAAGTCTCTGACACTTCAAGGTGTGAAGCATGTACCTGTTATCGCTAAGAACCTGATCTCGGGAGGCCTACTCTGCAATGCAGGCCTCAGGATGGACATCAATGCTGGCCAGATGGTGATGTCCATTAAGGGAACATATTTCGGAAAAGCTTTATATACCGAAGAAATGTTCAAAATTCAGCGTGTAAATCAGTCCAATGTAATTAATGCAATCACTCCTTCTGCTTATACTTTTGAGTTGTGGCATAATAAGCTAGGACATGTTCATTGTAAACGAATAAACAGAATGTCTAGTCTAGGACTTATCTCCAAATGTGGGGATAAGGTAGAGAAATGTGAAGTTTGTGCTCAAACGAAGATCACAAGGAAACTCTTTCCTCGGGTTAATCGAAGTATATATCTTCTGGAGTTGGTACACTCCGATATCTGTGACTTCAAACAGTTCTTTACAAAGGCCGGGATGAAGTATTTCATAACCTTCATCGATGACTTCTCAAAGTATGCGTTTGTCTACTTGCCGAAGGTTAAAGATGAAGCATTCGAGAAGTTCAAATAGTTCAAGGCCGAGGCTGAACGGCAGACTGGACAACAATTCAAGAGAATAAGAAGTGATTGAGACGGAGAGTACAGGTCTCACGAATTCGCATCGTTCTGCAAAGAACATGGAATTGTCAACGAGACTACGGCTCCGTACTCTCCTCAATCAAACGGAGTAGCAGTGAGAAAGAACAAAACGTTGACAAAAATGATAAACTCAATGCTGTTGACTGCGGGTCTTCCAAAGTGCTACTGGGGAGAAGCTGCATTGACAGCCACTTTTATTCTAAATAGAGTGTCTCATGCAACTTCAGACGTTACTCATGAACTCTGGTTCAAGGTTAGACCTAACTTGAATGTCATTCGAGTGAGGGGTGTCTGACATATGTGAAGCTTCCAGATATGAAGATTCAGAAGCTTGGAACAAGGACTACAAAGACGATCTTCTTGGATTATGCCGAAAAGAGTGATGCTCGGAGATTTCTTGATATTGAATCAAATCATATCATTGAATCTCGCGATGCAGAATATTTTGAAGACAAATTTGCAAGGCACAAGAACATTGTTCTTGCGGATATTCCGGAGAACAATGAGGGTGCGCAGGAAACTGAAGTTTTTAATGAAGATGTAGTCCAAGAAGATATTGTTGATGAAACAACGGTTGAACCAGAACTAGCTGAGCCGTCAGTTAAGCGTGTGAGGAGGCTGAAGGACTTCGAAAATGACTGTCACCTACCATGTGGAAGCAGATTCGCTTACCTATGATGAGACGATGAAGACCAGAGACGCGGTTTTCTGGAAGGAGGCGATTGACAATGAAATTGATTCCATCACCTCAAATAACACTTGGGTGTTGGTTGATCTTCCTGAAGGAGTGAAACCCATCGGATGCAAATGGATCTTCAAGAAGAAGATGAAAGTAGACGGTACCATTGGCAAGTTCAAGGCTAGGCTGGTAGCCAAGGAGTTTTCTCAGAAGCAAGGATCGACTATTTTGACACGTATGCTCCAGTAGCCCAGATGACCACCATCAGAGTGTTGATTGCTCTCGCAACAATACATAAGATGGTGATATATCAGATGGATGTGAAAACAGCTTTCCTAAATGACGAGCTGACCGAAGAGATTTACATGCAACAGCCAGAGGAATTTGTCGTCAAGGATCTTGAAGACAAAGTCTGCAAGTTGGTGAAATCCTTGTGCGATCTTAAACAAGCTTCCAAGATGTGGCATGAAAAGTTTGACAAGGTTATAAGGTCAAATGGCTACAGGGTCAGCGAGACGGACAAGTGTGTTTACACAAAGTTCGCTGATGGAAGAGGTATAATCGTTTGTCTGTACGTGGACGATATGCTAATCCTAGGTACGGATTTGGGCTGTGTCACGGAGACAAAGAAGTTCAACTCGAACAAGTTCAAGATGAAGGACTTGGGGGAAGCTGATATAATCTTAGGGATCAAGATCATCCGGACAGATACTGGACTAGCGCTATCATAGTTGCATTATATTGAGAAGATGATCACACGCTACGGGTATCAGGATCTTCCAGGGATCGATATGCCTTACAGGTGTGATCTGCAGCTGAAGCCTAATTCGAGGGAAAGCGTCAGGCAGCTGCAGTACACAAGCGTTATTGGGAGTTTGATGTATGCCACTACTGCCACAATGCCCGACATAGCTTTCGCCGTGGGAATACTGAGTCATTTCACGAGCAACCCAGGCATTGAGCACTGGAAAGCTGTGAAACGAGTGATGAGATATCTCAAGAAGACTCAGACATATGCACTGCACTACAGCGGAGATCCGCCGGTAGTGGAAGGCTTAAGTGATGCCAGCTGGTGCTCAGAGTTGGAGAGCGAGAGATCCACATGTGAATTTATTTTCACAATGGATGGAGCTGCTATATCGTGGAAGTCGAAGAAGCAGACTATGCTCTCGCGGTCATCCATGGAATCTGAGTTCTTTGCACTTGATACCGTAGCGGAGGAAGCAGAATGGCTTCTGGAGCTCATGTATGATCTTCCAGTGGTTGGGATACAAATACCGGCAATACCGATATACTGCGACAACCAGGCGACTGCGGTGGTGACATCAAATGATCTCTTCAACGGAAAGAAGAAGACTATGCGGTTGAAGCACAGGGCAGTACACGATCTCATCAAGAGAGGTGTTATTGCAGTGATTGATGTTCGGAGTCAGGAAAACCTGGCGGATCTGTTCACCAAGGACCTCAAGCGCCAGCTGGTCGATGACACAGCAAGTAAAATGGGCTTGAAGGTATTCTGATACTATGTTATTGTAATCCTACCATAAAGTTTTATGCTATTAGTTCAAAGAGAAATCTTTTAGGCATCTAGCTTTTGGTTCAAGGGAGGACAATTAACTGAAAAAAATATCAGGAACAGTGGGTACATATCCTCTATGGCATGGAGAGGTTACGGACCTACAACAAATGTTGTCTACTATTGTTTTCTGCGAAAAACGGATCCTGTGGGAGGTTGGCTTAAACGCCTTAATGAGTTCTCAGGCAGAGTGAATGTCTCGTGTGCTTTACAGGAAGTACGGTAGTACAACACTACAAGGAGTGAAATTCCATGTTACAGTGGGGTGACTCCACCATGAGATTTCTGAAAGGGGTAACGTCTCGACTTTGCGAGCCAAGTTACAGCGGTGTAGCACCGCAAATAGGCAGGTAGCCTAATGCTATATGATGAAACTAAAGAGGGGTAGTCAGCACTACAAAGGGGAGGTGTTTCTCATGTTACAGTGACACGACACCATGATGAGGTACCCGGATAGGGGTAAAGCCTCGGTCTTGCAAGCCATGTCGTTGCGGCATAACACCGCAAGGGAGCCTAAGGTTTCATGCTGGGTAGTGTGGCACTACAAAGAGGCTGTGACCTCATGCTACAGTAGTATGACACTACGATGAGGTTCCCGGTAAGGGGTAATGCCTCGGCTTTAGGCCATGTCATAGCGGCGTAGCACCGCAAGGGAACCACAAGGCTTCATGTCATGTCTCTTTAATAAAGAACTCACCTATAGTGTATGGAGAGAGATAGCAGGCCATCTCTTGAGGGTAAACTTGTATACGTCCAAAATTATACACTGAAACCAGGCTGGCACAGGACCTTTAATGTGCAGCCAAAAGCACATGTAACTACATTATGTGAGTGGAAAAAATTTCAGCTATGATGCAGAATTCAAGGTTTAGTCCATTCTTGTATTATAGTCTGTTGTTTGACCCCATGCGGGAAGATTCAAGTCGTCAGCGTCATCTCTCCTAATGCATGATGGACAGTTACTGTGGGGAACCCTCAAACCCATATATTGAGATATGTGGGGGATTGTTGGAGCTTTTCCTTGACATGTAGAGAGCTTGCTCTCAACATACCTAGTGAAGTTTAGTCCCACATTGGAAAAACATCATGAGGTATCTCAACATATACTTGGTATGTGTTGTTGGGATATGCACACGGGATGGTGACCCTAAGGAGGGAACCATGTGGATTATTTTACTAGGAGATAAGGCTAAGACTCCATGGTAAGCTTAATGCTTTTTTGCTCTTGAAATTTATTCCATTGGAGCTAAGCCCCGTAGGGACTTAGTGACTCGGACTCGGGCTCATTGGCTCATGAGGCATAATGTGGCGTTTTGTTGGCGCACTTTACACTTAGCATGTCAGCATTGTCGCTAGGCGCATAGTGCGCTTAAGTTGTGCTCGTTGTGCGAGCCTCTTGCGCAGCCGTTCGTGCACCAGTTCACGCTGTCCAATCACGCGGCCAGATGGCGTGCCAGTTGGCGCAGCCAAATGGTGCAACAGATGACGCTGCAGTTGGCGCAGGTTGCACGTGTGGCGCAGGTGCGCGCGGTGCGCACGTTGCGCTGGTCGTGCTGTGTGCGCGTTGCGCAGGTGGCGCTGATGGCGCTTTGCGCGCGTTGTGCAAGTTGCGCTAGAGGCACTGTGTGCGCAGTGCGCGTGTTGTGCGAGGTGTGCAGGTTGCGCTGTTGAAGCTGTGTTTGCGGTGCGTGCGGTGCGCAGGTGGCGCAGTTAGCGCTATGCGCGTATTGCACAGGTGGCGCGCGCTGTGCGCCATTTAACTCAGATCGTGTCTGTGCACGATTGAGCAGTTATAGCATGTTCGGGACGGTTTCTTTCCACATCCCGAATATGTGGCTAACTGGACGGTTACATACCGGGGCTATAAAAGCTTCTCTGCTCTCTCTCAGTACACAGAGAACACATGTGTTTCTTAACACAATTCCTTACGAATTCCTACAGAGTTTGAGAGAGAAGAGAAGCAGGGCACCAGCGCCACTTAGCACAGGAGTCTGCTGCCATCCGAGGAGTCAGAAGAGCGGAGTGTTCCAAAGTTCTCTGTTGAACTTGCTGGTTCCTGGAAGCTGTTCGTGTGGGGCGAATCAAGCTTTGAGAGTGCCGGTGATCATTCACCCCAGCAGACTGTTCTTCCATCCATCGCCTGTCATCGCTGCTGCTGCTAGCAATTCGATTAGTAACTTTTTTTTAGAAGTATTACATTCGTTTGCTGCTGTTATGAAATCTTTTTAGATTTTCGTAACCCAGAATCCTACAAGAATCTCTGTTGTGCACCTTCTTTGAAGTGTTGCATCAAAACGTTGTTTTTACAATCGTTTCATTTCTCAGTTTTCCATCGAAAATTACGTCCCGAGACTGACAATACATATACCAGTTAAGAGTGACACAATATACGTTAAAGGAGCGTCTAGATGTGGGGTAGACGTGGACGAACTTGCATTGAGGTGGTTAAGAAGGATATGATTTTTGTTTGACTTACATGGATACGATCCTTCACAATGATGAATGGAAGAAAATGATTCGAATAGCCAGCCTCATGAATTTGGGATAAAGGCTTTGTTATTGTTGTTCGCTCAGACAAAATTGTTGATAGTTAGTGGAGCTTTTAAGCAAGGTTCACAATATCGGTATCGGAATCGGTATCGGACTATTCCTATGAGTATTGGTATCGGTTATATCGGTATTATCGGCGGTATCGTATCGGAGTATCGGACTTTGGTATCGGAAAACAAATAATTATTAATAAATTATTTACATTTAAAAACATATATTTTATGCATTATTTCAGCGTTATTTCTTAGTAGTTTTAAAATTATATGAAATAGTAGTCACCCTTACCGATTGGTTTTGCCGAATTGACCGGAACAAAGACCCCTAATGTCGGTATCGATCAATATCTGGTATCGGTCGGTATCGGATCGGAACATGCCAAACCGTATCGGTATCGGCCGTATCGGATCGGTATCGGCCGATACTTTAAACCATGCTTTTAAGTTGTTTATTATGATTTTTGTTCGCTCAGACAAAATTTGGGATAAAGGCTTTGTTATTGTTGTTCGCTCAGACAAAATTGTTGATAGTTAGTGGAGCTTTTAAGTTGTTTATTATGATTTTATGTTGAGATAATTTGATCATTTTTTCATTGATATTAGTTCATATTTTTGCAGATTATGCGACATGTGGGTCACCAAGATGGATTGGCAAAGGTCTTTCTTGTGTTTGTATCAAGCGAAAAGGTGTATACGAGCGAATATGTATTAATCTGACACCATTACAGGCATGTTCTATAGATGCTTATATATATATATATATATATATATATATATATATATATATATATATATATATATATATTGATTTCTGTCTCAAATGGGATTTCTTTGTGCTACCATGTGTTGGATACAATTTGCAGTTTGAATTGCTTAGAATTGCTTCCTTATGATTTAATATCAACTAAACTGTGACACGTTGCAGGAAGAAAGATTGCAAAGACTGAAGCATCGGATGAAGGTTTACTTTGATGCCTCTAGGCGGGATCATCAGGTGAATTTCGATGCTTATGTATATATAGTTGGTAATTTCAGGAGATTGAAATGCTTGCTGATCTGATGAAACCACTTCAACTTTTGTCAGTATCATTAATTGCACCGTCCAGGCACGCCTAGGTGCCCAAAAGGCAAGAGACGATATTTCACTATCTAATCCAAAGGCAGACGATTTATCTTCTCTAGGCAATGCCTAGGCAAGAAATACGCCAAAGATGAGATTAGGTGAATGGGTAATTAGGCGAGCCTAGGTGCACGTTTAGGTGTGTTGGGTGTTTTATTCATCTTTTTAGGCTTTGTTTGGATTTTTTTTATTATTAAGTTTTATAGGCTTGTTTAGGAATAAGAAACGGAGGATAATGAGACAGAATATGAATGATGAAGAAAAATCTATCAATCAACGAGAACGAAGATTTTATTTTCGATAATGATATTGATGATAATCTTCAGGATGATCTCTTAGACTTTAGATGATGAAGATGAATGATGGATGATGGAGTAGGAAGAAGAATAATTCGTTATGTCATTTAAGAATGTGAAACATTGACTTGTTGATTATCTTATGTTTATTTTTTTTCATTTGAACAATTTGTCTTCTATTATAATGATGACTTATGTGTGATGTTATTGTTTTTAAACTTTATGTTACGTTTCATAGACTATTTCGTGATCTTGACAAATTACTTTGTTATTTTCTATTGGTAATTTGATATTTTCTTTGATTCTTTTCTTTAGTTTATTGTCTAACATCTTATGTTTGATGTATTTTTACGGATATATGACATATTTAAATAACCAAACATGAGCTACAAAAATGACAATAACTGTTATGAAAAGAAATTTTGAGAAGCTGATCAGATGACGCTTTTCTTCTCCGGACGAGCCTAGGCACACCTAGGCACTCCCAGATGAGGCAGCTCGCCCAGGAGCGCATAGAGCTTTTTAAAACACTGATTTTTGTAATGCTTTGATGCGTAACAGGTGCGTTTTCTCTTATACTTGTGCAGTCTTGAGAGCACAACATAAAGGGGCAAAACAAGAAAGTATAAGCAATAAAAACACTTATGATTTACTATAACATGTAGCCTAATCCACAAGATCAAAACTAGAGATTTTTTCTATCACTTCAGTGAAGAAATACAAAGAGCACTGGCAATTCTCACCTTTCATTATTGTGACAATAGTTTACCCATGTGAGAGAGAACATGAAAATAACTCTCAAAATGAAGATAACCTCACAATCTCTCTTCTTGTTTATCCTATTAGTAGCACCCCCTTTGTCCTCTGTTAGTTGGTTCTCCCTAACATGAAATACAAAGTGAAGATAACACAACTCACAAAGGACCTCCCTAATGATGCAATGCATGCTTGTTAGGTGCTTGCTCGCTTCTGAAATATTTTGTCACAATCCACTATGGATTCATTACATCGCACAAACACCAAGTTGGCAGAGATCTCGTGTTACTCTGTTGGAGATCAGTACACTAGTCACTTTTGGTCACTAAGTAGAGAACATGCTGGACTTTACAGCAAAAGTTATCTGAGAGGGCAACCATACACAAAATGGTTTTTTTTTTTTTAATGCATTTTAAATCTAGCTCAAAACTGTGTTTACAACTTTAGATGCATCTAAATCACACATAATAGTTCCTCTTTTGTTACATTGAGAGCTAATACTATTGTTTTGCATTTCTGATTGTTTTGTCACTATATTCATGTTTCAGTTTACTTGGCTGTACTTTTGCTGTTATTTACTCTTGTACATTGCATGTCTATTTTAAGTACTATTTTGTTTGGATTCGGCTTCATGGTTGGTCCAGTCATTGCTGATATTAATCTTCTCACCTGCTCAAGGTGCTCACAAAGATAAGGTATAAAACTAGGTTTGGTGTAGCCAGGGTGCCAAGTTCCTTTAGACTCAAGAGGGTTATGCTTCTGTTCACTAGTATTGAACCTTATTTGGCAACCTGAAGCTTAACATGAATAATTTCTCCAGGAAAAAATAACAATTGAATTTTTAAGTGGCATTAGATAGTCAAGGATGCATTATTATTTACATAAGCAGACAACGTTATCTTGATGGCATGAAGATTGTAGTCAGAACCATTATAGTGACCACGGTTTGATATGCACCTGGAATAGCTGTTTTTATGATGTAGGAAGCAATGTTAAAAGTTTTTGAAGAGCATATGGTAAAATTTTGATGTACTCTTGGTTATCACAATTGCTAAATTTTCTATATTGACAGGAAGCTCTAAAAGCTCTTTGGTCTGCTACCTATCCAGACCAAGAACTTGATGGCTTGATATCTGAACAATGGAAGATAATGGGGTGGCAGGGCAGGGATCCATCAACCGACTTCAGGTATCCTGGACTATTATTTACCTTTTATTCATTTTGTACTGTTAGATGTTTCCATTCATGTTCCGGTTCATTTATGCATTATTTCACTTTGAATAGGGGGGCTGGATTTATTTCGCTGGAGAACCTGCTCTTTTTTGCAAAGACATTTTCTGTAAGATCTCATAATGTTTTCTGGTACATTTATTATGTTCATTTCATCTTATCTGAGGGTTGACAATGTGTAACTGCCCTGTTCCACACCATCACTATTTAAAGGCCTTTTTCCCGTAAAGTTGGTGTTTCACATGGAGCAGAGTTTCTTTTCACTGAAATGGCTTCATTGAAGGATTGACAAAATCTTTTATTTTATGAGAAAATCCTCCACCTCAACCAATACCTGGTAGAGGAGACTGGTTAAGAGAAGGGTCTGGCATAACAAATGGTTAGTAGGAAGACACCTAATTTGTTTTGCAATTTGATCTCATGCTATGAAGTACAAGCTTCTTACTTCGTAGTTCATTCATACTAATCTTGATGAATGTGCAATATATGGTTTATGTTCTTGGCAATTGTTTACTTTCGTCTCTAAAGCACAATGTATTGTCCCACGACGTGTTCTAAAGGGCATCCACCAAATAAGGTGTAAGCTATATAAAGTATAAACTTCACCAATATATGAATGTGACCATATAAAATGTCAATATGTACAGCATATGAACGAACTCTAGAAATGCAGATGTGCAAACTGACACATGCATAGAACATCAAAAACAACGTTGAAGCTTATATTGCAAAATAATGGGATCCATGCAACAATCCTTTTTGTCCGTTCGGCTTTTGTGCCCATATTCTTTGTTATCTCAACATCTACCACCTTTTTATTTTAACTGCCTCAATTAACTTTTTTGTGCCTCAATTCACTTTTTTGTGGTCTTCCAGTTCTACCAGGTCCTTCAACTATAATTCTTATATCGGAGAAATATACACGTCGATGATTTTTGGTGTGTCCTAATGTAGTTTGGAGTGTTGTGTGATACGTGTCGGACACGATGCGTCGCATCCTCGGAATGTCTGTGCTTCCTAGTATAATTCTAACTGGTGTATCCCACCCACCCACCCACCCACCCACCCACACACAAACTCGTTGGCACCTTGTCAAGTTGTTTTATATCACCGGTAGAAGCATCCTCTGATTAACCAGCAAACCCGTTCATATCTTCTCTCATATTTGTTGCGTTGCTGCCCATCATTTCATTGTCCCATTTCAGCTACTTTGATATTTTTGTCAGTAGTATATGTAAGTGTGACTATAATCTGTCTCATTCTATTTGAAAAGACCTTTTTCTGAATACTGTGTTGTGCATGACGAGACAAGTGATTGTTCTTCTATGTTTATATTAAGAAGGAGCAGTTTAGCTCGTATTATAACATACTGTTACAGGCATCTTTTCAGAGGCTACTATATAAGCAAGGGGGGAAGCGAGCTACCTGGGAGTACCCATTCGCAGTTGCTGGTGTGAATATTTCATTTATGATCATGCAAATGCTAGATCTGCATTCTCGTAAGATTTTTTCTCCTGCTGTACATTTTCTAAATTTCTAGATATGGTTTTCTTGTATCACTGTAGAATCTACTTTGTTTATGTAAAGCTAGAAAATACAAGGAAGTCACAAACACACTCCTCTATATACAATAACTCTCAACTTAATCTTAGTTAATGAATATTTGAAGTTATTTGTATAAACATAAATTTTTTAAATTCGAACATGTAAATCTAAAACATGTAAATCGACATAGGATCTTGATCATATAATTAGTCACTGTAAATCATAAAATCATACCGGAATCCATCTTTTATTTTGATGTGAAATTCTCCTTCTCTCTCTTGGCATATTTTATAAGTTGTGTTTCTTGAGATGATCCAAATGATGGAATTTGGGTTCAATATATAGGCAGAGAGAGGGAACGAATTTCCACATTCGTGCAACCTTTCATCAAAGGTGCAACCATTCACTAAAAGTTTGCAACCGTCCATCAAAGTTGCAAATGGTAGAAATCTTCTAATTTAACCAAACATTTATTATTCAGTAATTACCTAATTTAACCATGATATAAAATATGTACCACATGTTAATGAAATTTTTATGAAGTTAGAGATACACAAATTTCTAACAGTCTCCCACTTGGTCCATAAAACAATCATATTTATGGTTTCATATAGGAGTCATAAGGCGCGCATAAATGCTTAAATAATAAACTTTAAAAGGTTTGTCTTAATTACCTCAGTTAATTGAATTATTGATAAGAGTCATAGTGGTTCCATATTAATTAAAGAATATGGTCCCTTCCATGTACCACATACCAATAATCTACTTAACCAAGTCTGTACAACGAAGCAATCATAATGTTCCTTTAATGTCATAATGAAAAGACTATTTCTGTTATCATTTATCCATTCACATAACATGTACATAAACAATGGAAACAGAAAAATTCAGAATTTTCAATAATGAATTCTAAAAGATGTCAAAATACAAGCACATAACAATCCATAAATAATAAAATGCTATTGTTTATTCTCAAGACCCATCTTTTCAGCACGCTGCTTAAATGTCTTGGGTGGTAACCCTTTAGTTAGCGGATCTGCTATATTATCATTTGTTTTAATATGTTCAATTGACACTCGTTTATTTCGAATTTCTTCCTTCACTGACATGTATTTCATCTCCATGTGCTTTATTCCTTTAGAATACCTATCATTCTTTGAAAAGAATACTGCTGTGGCATTATCACAATAAATTTTCAGTGGTCTAGCAATAGATTCCATAACTCTAAGCCCTGAAATAAAATTCCGCAACCATAATCTTTGAATTGTAGCCTCAAAGCATGCTACAAATTCTACCTCCATGGTTGATGATGCGATAATAGTTTGTTTTGCACTCTTCCATAATACAGCACCTCCGGCTAAGATAAAAACAAAACCAAAAGTACTTTTTCTAGTATCCACATCCACCAAAATCCGAGTCTGTGTAACCAATCACCTCAAGATGATCAGTATGTCTAAATGTAAGCATATGTTCCTTTGTCCCCTGTAAGTACCTTCGCACTTTTTTAGCAGCTTTCCAATGATCAATTCCTGGGTTGCTTTGATAACGTCCCAGCATACCGACGGCAAAGCTAATGTCTGGCCTGGTACAAACTTGTGCATACATCAAACTTTCTACAAGGGAAGCGTAAGGAAAAACTTTCATCCGTTCACGTTCCAATTCAGTTTGAGGACACTGACTTAAGCTGAACTTATTTTCCATCTGAATTGGAACAACATTAGGATCGCAGGATGCCATATTAAATTTTTCCAAAACTTTTGTGATATATGCATTCTGAGACGATCCCAATAATCTACGTGATCTTTCACGAAATATTTCTATTCCGATCACGTATGATGCTCTCCCATATCTTTCATTTCAAAGTTTTGAGAAAGAAAATCCTTAGTTTCCCGTAATAAACTAAGGTCGCTACTGGCAATTAATATATCATCAACATATAGAACTAAAAATGCAAACTTACTCCCACTGATCTTCAGGTATATAAATTGATCAACAATGTTTTCAGTAAACCCAAAGGCACTAATGGTATTGTCAAACTTAATATACCATTGTCGTGAAGCTTGTTTTAATCCATATATTGACCTTTTTAACAAACAAACCATGTTTTCCTTTCCATATGTGATGAAGCCTTCTGGTTGAGCCATGTAGACTTCTTTTTCTAAACTCCCATTCAAAAAGGCTGTTTTCACATCAATTTGATGCAGTTCTAAAACAAAGTGAGCTACTAATGCCATAATGATTCGTAAAGAATCCTTCTTAGAAACTGGAGAGAAGGTTTCATTGAAATCAACACCCTCTTCTTGAGTAAAACCTTTGGCTACAAGTCTAGCTTTACGTCGTTCGATATTACCAAGAGAGTCGTATTTGGTCTTAAAGATCCACTTACAACCGATTTTCTTATGTCCTTCTAGTAATTCGACTAACTCCCAAACTTTATTATCAGCCGTAGATTTCATCTCATCAAACATGGCATCGATCCATTTTTCAAAATCTACGCATTTAATGGCTTATGTATATGTAGCCGAATCTTTGCTTATTCTTATATTAAATTCACATTCTTGTAAGTACAACACGTAATTATCCGAAATAGCTAATTTTTTGGGTCTTTGGGACCTCCTTAATAGTTAATACTACTTCTGGTGTTGTATTTATATTCGGTTCAACGATGACAGCCTCATTATGGAGTTAATGATTATTGACATTTTGTTCTATGTTGTTGATTGGATCAACAACATTAGGTAGAACTATGTCATTCAAGATTAGTGGTAAGGAAATTGGTACCCCGAATTTCTTTAATAATCACTTCTTTATTTTTATCACTCCCACCGACTTCGCCATTCTCAATGAATTTAGCATTATCGATTTCTACAATTCTCGTACTATGATTAGGACAGTAAAACCTATACCCTTTCGACTTTTCTGGATACCTAATAAAATAACCACTTATGGTTTTTGGATCCAGTTTCTTTTCTTGTGGATTATAAATACGTGCCTCCGCTGGGCAGTCCCATACGTGCAAATGTCTTAAACTAGGTTTCCATCCTTTCCACATTTCGAAAGGTGTCTTAGGAACAGCTTTACCGGGAACCCGATTCAAGATATACACAGCGGTCCTAAGTGCATGCATCCACAGTGATATGGGTAAATTGGCATTACTCATCATACTCCTAACCATTTTCATAAGTGTACGAGTGCGTCTTTCATCTACACCATTCTGCCAAGGAGAACCTGGCATTGTGTACTGAGCACAAATTCCTAATTTTTCTAAGAGTTTAGCAAAAGGACCAGGATGTTGTCCCGATTCATCATATTTTCCATAATACTCACCACCTCTATCAGATCTAATAATTTTCACCTTTTTACCTAATTGTCTCTCAACTTCAGTAATGTAAATTTCTACTGCATTTACAGATTGAGATTTATCATGCAAAAGGTAAAGATAACAATAACGTGAAAAACGTCAATAAAGGTAATAAAATATTTTTCTCCTCCAATGGATGGAACATCGAAAGGTCCACAAATGTCTGTATGTATTATTTCAAGAAGATCGGTGCTTCTTGTGGCTCCTTTCTTGGTATATTTGGTTTGTTTGCCTTTAATACAATCCACACAAATACCAAAATCAGTAAAATCGAGACTTGGAAGAATCTCATCTTTTACTAATAAATTAACTCTTTCCTTGGATATATGACCAAGTCTTTTATGCCACAAGAAAGAAGATCTTTCATTCGTCATACTACGTTTCAAACCAACATTAGGATGCATGGTGACAAGAAGAGATTCAGAAAAAGAATTTTCAAGATTTATTTGATATAAGCCATTGACTAAAAATCCTGAACCTACAGAATCATTATTCTTGTACAAAATAAAACAACCACTACCTATTTTTAATGAGAAGCCATCATTATCAAGTTTAGACATGGAGATTAAATTTCGAGAAACTGAAGGAACATAAAGAGTTTGCTCTAGATCTAAATAAAAACCAGAATCCAATACTACGAAAAGTGCCAATGGCTTCTACTGGAGCTTTTACTCTATTTCCCATGTAAAGGTAGTCTTTATTTGGATTTGTGGTCCGGGTTGTAAGGAATCCCTGCATCGAGTTTGAAACATGAACATTAGAACCAGAATCAATCCACCAAGTATTAGAAGGTGCTTCAACAAAATTTGATTCGAAACATACAAAAGCCAAAAGCTTACCTTTCTTTTCGAACCAAGTTTTGCGTTTCATGCAATCTTTCTGAATGTGTCCAACCTTTTTACAAAAGTGGCACTTATCATCCTTCTTAGCTTTCTTTGATGCGGGTCGATCTGACTCATTGGATGGACAATTCTTAATGCCCTTCCAATTTCTCTTTTTGAATTTGTTCTTCCCATTTCCATGAACCATATAATATGTTTGAGCAACATGACCATTCTGCTGCTTAATTCTCACATCTTCCTGAACTAGCTTATTGGTCAATTCATTCACATTTCACGTATCTTTAATCGTGTTATAATGAATTTGAAAAGGACCATAATGCTGAGGCAATGAGTTTAGGATAAATTGGACTAGAAATGAATTAGCCACTGTCATGCCCAATTTACCTAATTTTGCAGCCAGATTAGTCATGTCAAGTACATGTTGTTGCATGATTTTGGAGCCATCAAAATGGGTTGTCGTAAGTTCAGCCATAAGTTTTCCAGCAACTGCTTTATCAGCGGTCTTAAAGCGTTCAGTAATTATAGATAAGTATTCCTTAGCGGTCTCGGTTTCTTTAATGGAAGATTTGATATTGGTAGCAGTAGTTAAGCGCATAAATTTCAAGCACAATTTGTTAGTTCTTGTCACGACCCGCACCCTGTGTAGGGGCACGAGAAGTGGGTACGTCCAGCCTACGCCGCAGTGTCGGCGGTAGAACGCTGTCCTAGGTTGCTAACTAATCTCATGCAGTGTATATAATGTACTTGCCAAGATCTCAACTCCGAAGGGAGGACAAGTAAAAGATATGATATACTCAATCACAGTCTAAGCACGATAAGATAACACAGAAATCTAGATACCAACTAACAACAACAGAAATTAAACTACTAAAATAATAACAACAATATCTCAAACAAACTCTAATACAACTCAATATCTCAAGTTTAATACAAACAAGCTCAAAACATGAAAGCTAAGTAAGCCTACTAGCTAAACTCCTGAATCACTCCTGAGAGTCGGAACCAAAGGTAGCTAATCCCTCGCCAGGTCCATGGTAAGTAGGGCATGTGTCATCAGGAGTATCATCTGTAATATTTTCAACAGGTCCAATCAGGACAGGAACGAGCACATCTCATCTAGAAATCCCAAGTAAATGACAAAGACTATAAAGCAGTTTTTAGACAGTTATACAGATGAGCATGGCAGTTTTATACAGATAATGATGTAGAGAAACAGTGAGGGTACAAGGAAAGTAAAGTAACTAACAAGAGAAGAAAACATGGCAAAGAAGACTGTAGTAAACTAGCTGAACTAGAATAACATGGTATAAGTCCAGACAGTATAAAATGTAATCCCAGTGTGAGTCCAGTCCATATAATCCAATACTAGATGATTCCAGTACAAGATGAGTCCAGTAAAAATGAGTCCAGAAGTGATCCATGATTCCAGGGTAAGTCCAGACTATACTCTAACAGTGTGTTTTAAAATACTGAGATCAACATGTAAACGGCTAGGGGTAATCAGGCACATCGCACACTCGGCCAAGTGTGGGATGGCTAGCATTCCAGAATAGTTCCAAGGGAGGTGGTTCCAGATTTTAGGTATGTTCACATGTCTACTCAAGTATTTTCCCGCCCACAAATGAATCCATAATCCAACACTACAACCAGTATGAGTCCAGCCAATGATTCCAGAAATGATTCCAGTAGGGTGATGCCAGTAGTGATTCCAGATATAGAGGCCAGACATGAATAAATGAATGTCGCATGTAATGGATCCAACAATACTAATCGTGTTTGTACAGAGAATCACATATAGCTAACTAGAACTGAAATACAGTAAATGACAAGTAATGAAAGAACTATCAGAGAATGTACTCGCCTGACACTCTGAAAAGAGTAGTGTAATATCAGATGTCTGTACCAGGGTCACAATGTCCTAAAATAGAGTAATACAGTTATGATATGTCCAAAATGAAGGTAAATGAAATCTACAATGCAATCTATATGGATTCTAAGCCAATCTAGGTCAAAGTCAAACTTGGTCAACTCTACAGTCAAACTAAGTCAAATCAAGTCATATTAGGTCACAAGAAGTTTAACTAAGTCATTCAAGGTTAAACAAGGTTAAACAAGTCAAGGTTAGTCAAATCTAGGTTAAAGTCAACTCTTGGTCAACATTCTAGTCAAATATTAGTTAACATGATCAATCTGGGTCAAGTCTAGGTCAAACTTAGACCAACTAAGGTATTGGTCAAACAAAGACTAGTCAGCAAGGTAATTAGGTCAAACAAAGACCAGTCAATAAGGTAATTGGGTCAAACATGGTCAGACTAGTGAAACTAGTCACTTTAGGTTAGTCCTAGTCAATCTGGGTCAATTAGGTCAAGGTTAGACCTATAGTTGACTTTGGTCAACAATGGTCAATTATCTAGTCAAACTAGTCTACTAGTCAAGTTAGGTCAACCAATGTCAAACTAGTCATTCTAGGTTAATTAGGTCAACTTTGACCTAAGGTTGACTTTGGTCAACCCTTAGTCAACAAGGGTCAACAAGTGGGTTTTGGGTCATTAGGGCTAGCCCCTAGCCATAGGCTAATGATCTTGGCCATAGGCTAGTCATAGGTTTCTATACAACCTATAACTAGAAGTTATACATATATATATATATATATATATATATATATATATATATATATATACACTATCTATCCACTACCCAATATCAATATGTAAATACTATATATATACAAACCCACATACATATAATACACTATATATGACATAATGAGACCTAATACAAAAGTATACATATATATCATATATGTATTTATACATATATATATATATATATAAACTTATATATATATATACTATATATATAGAGAGAGAAAAGAGAGGGACACTTAGAATGAGAGAGAGAGTGAATGAGAGAGAGAGAGTGAAAGAGTGAATAGAGAGAGAGAGACTGAATAGAGAGAGGGAGAGAGAGTTAACAGGAATGGGGGGGGGGGGGAAGTTCCAGCTTTCCTGGAATCCAGGAAAGCCCCCAATCCACAGGAAAGCACACACACACACACAGCCCATATATACACATATGTATACACACACACACAACTACCTATACACTCAACCAATTACTCTCAAACCTCACCTACACACACACATACATACATACTACATATATACACTAAAATACATATATACAATGTATAAATCATATCAAAATAAGTTTGAATTTCGTTTTTAGAAATCTGGGAAATACCCAAAATCTGGAAATAATGGAACTGTGAACTCGAACTAGGTAAACCCAATATCACACCTAAAACCGAGCTATGGCTCGACACTAATGGTTGGTAACTGACACCCCGTAGATACCCTAGTATCCTAGGTGCCTGACACGACACCACGACACGGATTCACGTGTCCAAACATTCAAAAACACTACACGGGTAAACACTGATACACGAACACAGTGCACAGCGTCGTGCACGTGTTCATGTGTCTCGTGGACACACCACGAGACACGACACGACTCGTGGTCACACACACGTGTAGCCCACACATAGGGCTACACGATGGACACTCTGTTATGTGTCCACGTGTCTCACAGTGTCGACACGAGAGCCGTATCAGTCGTGAACACGACTGATACGCGCGATTTGGACCGCGTCGTGCAGTGAATCACGCGCCTCGTGGACACGACACGGGCCACGTGGGGCCTCGTGGTTGTGCCCACGTGTAGCCCACGCATAGGGCTACACACTCGTGCAAACACGAGGTGTCCTAGACTCGTGTCCATGCGATACGAAGGCCGTCCAAGTCGAACTTTCGACTGGACTGTGCGCGTGCACGACAGTGCACGACCAGTGCACGTGTCCTCGTGTCCTCGATACGACACGAGGTGTCCTGAAATTTTGGGGGCATGTGCGCAGACACTGCCCCCTCGTGTCTACCAATTTTGGTGTGTCCTAGTGGTCTGTACAGTGAGAACTAAGGAGGTGGTAGCAGGGCATGCACGAGGGTCTCGTGCAGTCGGTTCGTGTCCAATTTGGACACGGACACGACACAGTTTTGTGTTCAGTCCAGTGGGGTTGTGACCTAGGTGTCTAGGGCTACCCAAAAACATATTTTGTTTCACATAAACACAAAAACAAAGTCTTTGTGGCATTTCATCAAACGAGGGTTTCTAGCTTAGGGTACGTGTCCGATACGGACACCAAACCGACTCTAAATCCTACCAAACTTGACCCTCAGTTCCCTAGTACCTAGATGCATGCAAATATGAAGAGAAAACACAATATTAACATGGTTTATGGACATTTACCTATTGATGCAATCCAATGGAAAAACAAGGAGAGGGGGGGGGGGGGTGTCCACTTCAACTTGGTGATGCCCAAGCTCACGAAATCCTCGATAGTAGGCCCTAACTAGTACCCTCTAGTGTAGGGGAGTCCAATGCAAGAAACTAGAGATGATTTGGATCAAAATTGATCAAGTTGTGGTCTTGTGAAGAAATGGGAATTTCTAGGTATTAAATTCATGCAAATTGATCATGAATAAATTTGAGGGGATTATATAGGAAGGGGGGTAGGGTGTTGGCTGCCATGGGGGGGGGGGGGGGGGGGGGGGGGTAGGGTAGATATTTAGGGTCCCCTCCACCTTGCTAACTTAGCCCCTAAGGCTTTGACTAGGTAGATAGATATTTCTAGGTTCTAAAATATCTAAAAAATAAGATATCTAGATATTTATGAAACCTAGATATTTACACATAAAGTTAACATCCTCTACTTAGTCTTCTAGGTTAGTTGCTAACCTCTAGATTAGTGCTAAACTAGGTTAGGAGCTAACATGACACTAATCAAATAATTAGTTAATAATAAAAACACTTAAACACAAATAATTCCAAATAATTCCTAGAAAATTACCAAAATACCCTTTAGGCTAAAAAGCCCTAATTTGAAGTTCTAAACCTATGGCTAGGCTCACATGATTATGGTTAGTCTCTAGGTTATGAAAAACTAGGGTTTACACTAAGGTTGTGCTAGTAAGTCACAAGTTCATAAGTCATGACTTAGAAAATGGTTTAACTTAACTAAAATCACCAGAAAATCATACCATGACTAAAATACCACTAATAAATATAAAAAATAATAAATTTTAAAAATACCCCAATTTCAGAAAAACTGGGTGTTACAGTTCTAGTCCATGCATGAAGGAACTTAACCTCATCTGCTGTGGACGAAGCCGTAAGATCAGCTGGCTTGTCCACAACAAGTGCTGAATCAATATCAAGAACTCCCAAAGAAAATTCCACATGCTCTTTCCACTCTGAGTAGTTAGTCCCATCTAGTTTGGGAACGGAGTTGGCAAAAGAATTAAGTTGGACAGAAATTTGAACTGCATTATAAAAACAAGCTTACTTCAATTAATCGTTGAGTTATAAACACTATGACCAAGATTTATACATAAATGAGTGATCAAAACTATAATGAAACAAGTATGGTATTTGTGAATATCCTATACTTGCTTAATTATAGAAATAATCAACTACCTTAATGTTTATTTTACTAATAATAATATATGATCTACCTGTGGGTAAAACATAATTTAAGTAAATAAACCAACGATGATATTACTTAGTCGAACATTCAATGCAAAATTTGAGTCCACTGTGGTGAACACCAACTAATAATATGAATGTCAAAAAAAAATGACAATATACATGTACATAATTGAAACCACTGTGGTGATTATCAATTCAATATAAACGAATATTGTAGTTCAAACCATATAAAATTATATCTACAATTATTCTTTATGATTATGTCATTTCTATTCAACTATAAATATTATAAACTAAATATATATAATCTGTTATATAAACTATCATTTCCTATGTATCTGTGCCAAGATGGCTGAGTGAACTAAGGTGCCAGATTTAGATAAATAATAATAATAATAATAATAATAATAATAATCAACAAGTAAAGAGTCACTAGTAAGGTTCTGGTCCTCCGTAAGGAATCATTTATAATGTTGAGTGTTCAAATCCCACTCTCAACAATTATCCCACTCTTAACACTATGGTAGTTATCAAATGTATCTACATTAGATACTTGCAATCAGAGAGGTTAAAAAAAAAAACCGGATGGGTTTCTGTTGTACATCAGTGTTCCACTTAACCCATATTATTAGCAATCTTAAGCCAATAAATTGTTAGTGATTGCCAAAAAAAAAGGACTACATATATTGGCATGAATAGCATTTTAGAATAAAATATGGTTACAGAACCAAAATAAAATAAAATTGGATCTTAATTCCTTCTAAATTATTCTATACATAGAACTAATATATGATCTAACGATGCTCTGATACCACATATAAACATAAAATTTTTAAATTCGAACATGTAAATCAACATAGGATCTTGATCATGTAATTAGTCACTATAAATTATAAAATCATACCGGAATCCATCTTTTATTTTGATGTGAAATTTTCTCTCTTGGCCTATTTTATAAGTTGTGTTTCTTGAGATGATCCAAATGATGGAATTTGGGTTCAATATATAGGCAGAGAGAGGGAACGAATTTCCACATTCGTGCAACCTTTCATCAAAGGTGCAACCATTCACTAAAAGTTTGCAACCGTCCATCAAAGTTGCAAATGGTAGGAATCTTCTAATTTAACTAAACATTTATTATTCAGTAATTACCTAATTTAACCATGATATAAAATATGGACCACATGTTAATGAAATTTTTATGAAGTTAGAGATACACAAATTTCTAACAATTTGGAATAGAAGACTCATCCAAGGAGCAGATGTTTCCTAAATAATATAATGATAACATCTTTATTATTTATCCTCTTGGTATTTCGCCCTAAAATATCTTGTGAACTGAAACATTTGGATTTATCTGACTTCAGTACGCATTTGATAAAAATGGTTGGAATAAAATCCCTCCCTGCGCGCATACAACACATGCTTCATTAGAGAAAATTTAGCGAAAAAGTACAAAAGGAGGCAGCTCCGGTGACACAATAGAATAAAAAACAAGCATACAAACCCCAACAATCAGAACTAGCGAGTCGAAGCTTGCCAAGGCTAGAAACTATCAAATCGTAGACTGGACAAATGTCAACATCTTGAAGAATTTTTCATCATAGGCAACAAGCTCCACTGAAAATTCCACATAGGAAAGAAAAGACCATTAAGGAGAATATATAACATGCATCTGATTGAGCTCTGCTCGTTACTTCAGTTTTCTGTATGGGCCCACCCTATTCATCAAATTGATCCATTTTCATTACTTCAAAGTTCGATGTGGTTCATCTGATTGTCATCTGGGTCCCACCGATTCATCACCCTTGTGTCCCCTAGTCGAATAACACAGTCAAAAAGCATTATGTTGTATCACTCCTACCAATGAGGTATTCGAGATTTTGAATGCGTTAGTTTTGTGATGTGTTTGCCAAGGATTCCTCACCCTTGGGTGTTGTGGTCCTCACCGATTTAATATCCTTTTGACCCCCTTGTTGACTGTCACCATAGGCGTTGCTTCCAAGACGTCGAAAAATATCACGCCCCCTTGTCGATTACTTGCCTCGGTGTCCCTAGTCGGACATATTTTATCGTCCTTTCTGACAATTGTCTATCGACACTTTTCTAAATTCTTCAAGCTCCTTCCTCAAGATGTATATAAGTTAGGAGCAAAAGAAACAACACAAAAAGAGAAGAACGTCCCCTTTATTATCATAGTGATTGTCATCTGCAATCCGGCACCAGAACATCATGTCAACACAGGGTTGGGTAAAGTGCATTTAAACCCTCCTTAGAGTTGCCTCGTTCGCAAAATAAGACCTTTTAGAAAACTTAAGCAGTTTGCACCTCCCGCAAAATCGTTTTTGCTCGGAAAGCCCCTTTCCGTCAAAATGACGTTAGAAGTTGCCGTTAGAGCCCATATTTTGGAAAAAAAATATGCACTACCCAAAATACCCCTAATACTTACATTGTGGCTGCTGCTGCCTCTCTTTCATTCTCAATGTATAAGAATGTTTGTTTGAAACATAAAACCTAAGCTTTATATTTTCTATTTTTTGACCGGTTGGTTGGAAGGAAAAATAATATTTAAATTTTTTTATATTCCTTTTTTTTTTACTTATTTATTCTCATTTAATGTATTGAAGCTTTTTTTACCTGCAGATCTCAAATCCAACTGCAAATTTTTTTTATATTCCATTTTTTTTACTTATTTGCTCTCATGTAATGTTTGAAGCTTTTTTTACTTATTCCTTTTTTTTCTCAAGACGTCCAAATAGAAATTATGGAAGAACAATTTATTGCTATTGTGGATTAATTAGTCCATTGAAAACTTTATTGACACCAACAAATCCTGGAAGATGATTCTACGGGAGTGCAAATTTTCCAACAAATTCTTGTGATTTTTTACTATGGGAGGATGAGAAACCGGACCATGCTTCGACATACATGTTTTGCAATTTATTTTTGGATTTTTGACACGTTTAGTAATATTTAAGTTATTTGTTTAAGTAATACATGTGATGAAAATAAATTTGTACCAAGATTTACAATTTTAGTTAGAATTAATAAATAAATAATTACGATAATAGTCATGACTAATAAATTATTAAGTAAGACTATAATGATGATTATAATGATGATTACTAAATTATTAATTAAAATTATTATAATATATAAATATTAACTATAATTATAATTATGATTAAATTATTATTAATTAATATTATAATAAAATTGTAATTAATAAATTATTAACTAAGATTATAATTATTAATTAAGATTATAATTATTATAAAATATTAAATAATATAATATTAGTTACAGTTATCTAGCTCCAAATACGGTTTACCAAACATGCCCTAAGTTAAATGGCTGGATAGTTCAGGACTAACCGGACATTTGTTAAAAGATTTTTTTTTCCAGAAAAAATTTAAGATGAAAACCTACTATTTAGATTATGAACATTTATTTTCAAAAATGACGTCAAGCATGAGAATTCTATCTTTTTAAGAACGGGAGGTTATTTTTAATAATCTTTTTAATATTTTATTTTTTGTTTCCATTTTTTAGTTTTTATTTCATATTTTTTTTCATCTTTTTAATAATCTTTTCTAGTTTTTTAAGAGTGACTTTTATTTTCAAATTTGTATAGTTTTTGATTTTGTCTTTTTTCATTGTTTAAGATTTATCCTCATTTTTTGGTTTTTTGGAATATTGTCTATTTTTTATTTTTTTCATATTTTAATAGTATTTTTTTGTTTTTTATTTGTTTTTTTTTTCCAGTTTTTCATCATTTCTATTTTTTAAGAATTGATTTTTTTGTATTTATCAGTTTTGTTTTTCCCAAAAATATTTATATATTTGTTAAATAAAAAAAATTTTTGACAAAATAATTTTAAATAATATTTATCCACTTTTTTGACGGAACTAACCGTTTTTAACAAGTTAATATTAATTAAAATAATTTTAATAAATAATTTTACTAGCAAAGACCATTTTTTTTTTGTTAATATTTATTCACTTTTTAACAAGTATTTTTGCGTAACCGTTTTTAACAAAATAATTTTAGAACTAACCGTTTTTAACAAGTTAATATTAGATAGCCCAGGGGTAAAATGGTCAAAACAACCCCATTTTAACGTCCGTTAACAGAAAAGTTAGCGGAGGGGGTGATTTGAGCATTTTCGTAACTTTTTGGGTTTTTCGGATCAACGAGTCTTTATTTGTATTTTCGTGACATCTAAGGAGGGTTTAAATGCACTTTACCCCACAGGGTTTGTGACCTCGGTTGCGACGATGACCTTGTTGTTGCTAAACCTCCATTGTTCAACTAAATCCCGTCCTTTGCGATAATGACCTTCGACCCTCTCGACCTTCAACCGCGACTCCTGCGCCTGTACCTACATCAATGTTGGCTTCACATCATCACCGTAGACGACAACCTCTTGACCAATTCTGGACCACACTTGCTGACAGCGTAGATGTTGTCATATGTTTGTTGCGGTCATGTGTGTTGCTGACATCCAATCGATATGGTTTAAGGAGCCAGTGTTCCAGCACATATCGGAACTGTGCGTCCACACAGTAGTGAGGGGGGTGGTCCAATGGTAGCACTGTTAAGGGAGGGGAGGAGCGGGCATGTGTTTGAATCCCAGCCCGGGCAAAATTTGATTAAATGGCATGTGTTTGAATTCCAGGACAGGGTAATGACTGACCTTATCTTCAAGAAAGGAAGAAGAGAATAATAAAGAGCTGAGGTTTTGAATTATAATCTCTTGTATCTGATTGTTCCATATGTAATGTTTGTGATCCTTGGTGAACTTGCTTCCTTGTACTTTCTTCACTTAAAACCTCTACAGACAAGTCTGGTTCCTACTAGCAAATCTACTGAAGAAATGTTTATCAGATCGTTGTATCAATCTGTGTTGAATTAGTTGAGGCAAGTTACGGTTCTCAATTTGCTAGGTATATGTTTCTTTGGAATCATAAAAAATCCATAAGATCGAATTTTTGTCCGTCTTATTGAAATGAAGACTTATCGAAGTTGTCAAGTGTAAGAACGTATTGCATGGAATTTGAAATTGAACTTGATTGAAGACTTGACTTCGTTAGGTTCATAGGAACAAATTAACCAAGGAAACAAACTATTAGTGAATATAGTTTCAAGTGTAAGGTTGCTTCCATTCATGATGATCGGACTTGTAGCTATTTTCTCGTAGACAGCAAACACTAATTCTAGATGCAGCTTTTTGTATGGAAAACATATTATACCTTAAGGAGAATTTAGTAGGACATGAGCTTTGGGATGCAAAATCCTACTTGTATATGATTTTAATTGTTTCCCCTTTCCTTCACCACCTCTGAGAACTGACCTACACCCAACCAGCTCCCTCATGAATGGCTCAACCTCAGCAAGGTTGCTGACATCTCACTTGCCCGAAACAAACAAAGTAGCTTCCGAAACAAACAAAGCAGCCCACATCCAACTCGGGTTCTCGACGACATCATCTCCACCATTCCTGACTGGTGTGCTCAAGGGGACAGAAGCATTATTGGAGTTATCGTGGATAGTATGGTGGCAAATATTTTACCAGCGAAGGTAGAGTAGCTACTCCTGGAGCCCCACAAGGATGAGGCCCTCAGGGAAATAGAGGTAGGAAAGGAGGGAGGAAGATGATTGATCAAATTCAGCGATGATTGATGGGCATTAGGAGGAAGATGGGTTGAGGGAGAGCCGGAGAGGAAAAGGGAACAGGTGATAGATGCTCTAGAAAGCAATTCCAAGGTGCAATCTTGAATCTTTTGATAACTAGAAGTAGTGTTCTAAATTTCGGTCTAGGCGGCCGCCTAGGCGCTAGGCCGACTGCATCGAGTTTGACCTAGGCGGCGGTCCTAGGCGTTGTCCGGCCCTAGGCGGACTTAAAATTTCAAAAATAAATTTAATTTTTTTTGAATTTTTACCTGACCGTCGCTGTCACCTCCTCCTGCTGCCGCCGCCTGCCACCGTCAACGACGGTGGCTGTGCTGTTGCGCCTGCCGCCGTCGCCGTTGGCTAGTGGTGGTGATGGTGAAGAGGAGGAGAGGGAGGTGCTTGGCGGCGGCGACGGCGGCGGCGGTTATGGTGATGGTTTAGAGAGGAGAGGGAGGAGAGAGGGTGTGCAGTGAGTATCTGCCCTCTCTCTCCTCTCATCCCCTTTTATAAAATAAAAGGAAAAAAAGAGAGAGCCAATGATCGAACCTTGGCTCTTTGAGAGAGCTGACTTAGACCCTTGCCTACTAACCACAAGAGCCTTTAGAGATTTGTGTTAATATTTGATATACATAATACTTATATCTATTACATATATAGAAAAAAAAATCAGTTCGACTGCCTAGGCACTGGGCGGTCCTTTGGCATACCGAACCTGCCTAGCGAAATTTATAACATTGACTAGAAGTAAACTACCATTCCTTTAAAAGCGGGATGAGCTAACACCTGATTTGCGAACTTTTTGAATCCCAATTGTCTAACACCGATTGCAGTACCATAGAATGCAAATCAAAACTGCTGGACTAATCCCCACTAAGACTATTTGATATTCTAATATCAATCCCTTTGTTTTGTGAAAGGGATTAAGCCAAATACAGGTACAAATATACTCAATTAAGCCAAATATATAGTCAGTATAGACTCCTGCCCGATGGACAGGGCCGTGCAATATAGGTTCATGTAGTCATACTGTTACATACTACTTATCAAGTGCAATTGATGACAAGATATTATCAGATAATGGATGAGAGAGAGAGAGAGAGAGAGAGAGAGAGAGAGAGAGAGAGAGAGAGAGAGAGAGAGAGGTGAGGTTGGGGGGGGGGGGGGGGCGCCTCTATGTTATATATTCCTTGAGTTGAGATGCTGTACTTCAGAGATGAATCATTGGTATTTGATCTGACATGGGAAGTTGGGAGGAGATAGGGGTTGTCACAGCATCAAGAAGGCGTTTTAAATTTCATTGATTACTTTTACTGAGTTGATCAAATATCATGAGTACACATTTGAGTTGTTGCTTATATCTCATGATGTATTCTGCTTAGTTTGCAGTATCGATCGATACCATACGGCCGATACCGATATGGTTTGGTATGTTCCGATCCAATACCGATTGATACCGATACCAACACCGGATGCCTCTTTTTCAGTCAATTCAACAAAGAAAATTGAACGAAAAAGACTAATCAACAAGGATGTAAAACATAGTAAGTTTGTAAAAGCATGTAAAAGAAGTAAATTTATCTATTGCAGGTAAACCAATCGACAATGATTACGATTTCATTTAATTCCAAAATTTCTAAGAAACAACACATGAAATACCTAAAATTATGTCTAAATATATAAACTATTTTTTTTTTTCTAAATTTTAATAATTTATTAATAATGATATGTTTTCGATACCAAAAAATCAGATACTTCATTCTGCAACCGCAGATAGTGCCGATATCGCCTATTCCGATACTAATAGGAAGGGTCCAATACTGATTCCGATAATGCAAACCTTGTTCTGCTCCGCTGATGCCACAATCATAATCATGTACTTTTATATTTGTGGTCACAGTATCCTAGAAAGCGAAATAGCCATGTACATATCCTACAGTCAAAATGTTTATAGTGTTGTATATTTCTTGTGTGTACCATGTCATATAGTTTAGTTGGTACTTACATAACACAATGGAAAGCTAGGTAATATTCCATTTAAGACTATTTCGAAGAGGCAAGTCAGTAGACTGTATCTTCACTGAAAATGAAAGATGGGAATAATTCTAGAGATGTAATTTTAAGTCCTTGAAAATTTCGCATACCCGCATTAAGGTATTATCGATGAAAGAACTAAAAATTATAAAAATAGATACTTGTTTTTGTTTCTTTTGTTGCCTCTTCTCTGTTTCTTCACTTCCATATTTCTTGATGTTTAACCAAACATTGCTATTAGTATGCACACCCCAAGGCATAAAAGTGGGATTAATAAGATAATCTGTTATGCAGCAAAGCCTAGGACTTTCGTTCGAGCTGTTTTTGCCCAAATGCTATCAGGTAAGTCGGCAATATTTTCTACTTACTCCACTGCCTCCTTATTGCTTTTATCTTATTAGATCTAGCATATTCTGGCCATGGCAAAAAGTCTAATAATTGCAAGTCATTTACCGTATGTTTGCAGAGGATGAGTGGGCGTTCGATTTGCTATATTGTGTCGCCTTCATGATTATGGACAAACAGTGGCTGAAAAAGAATGCCACATATATGGAATTTAATGTAATTACTACGTATTACTACAGCATGTCCAACATGATCCATTTCCTTCTAGGCTATAACTTATTTATGCGGTTAAATGTTTATGTTCACAGGAAGTGTTGAGATCAACTCGGGCACAGCTGGAGAGGGAGCTCTTATTAGATGATGTGGTGAGGATAGAGGACATGCCGTCGTATAGCCTTCTTTCCTAGCAGTGGGGACTAAATTTCTACTTCAAGTGTATATACAACTTCAGGCCCCCCGTCTAACTTATCCTTCTTTCTTCCATGTCCTCTGTTATTCCTTCTAGAAGGCTACGAAACTATCGATAAAAATTTCCTGTTGTTCCTTCTTGAAGGCTTCGAAACTATTGATGAAAATTTATAATTCATAGTTTAAGCAAATGTAATTTCCAAGTGAGTTGGGACCTTTTCTTGCCTCACATCTCTGTACTTGTTTCTTCTTTGCTTGGGCAATTTGTTTTATGTTCTAGGATGTAGATTATCCAATTGTGGTTTTGTGGGGTTATCAAGACTTTCGACCAGGAAGTCAGATGAGTGGAGATCTAAAGGTAGCAAACGGGTTATGTTGGGTCAGGTTCGATCTTGGGTCAGATGAAACTCCAAAGGGATATTGATTTTGGAAGTACTGTAATTTTCAAAATTATGGGATCAAACTTGTGCTCCGTGAAACTTGTGACAGAACAGCAGTTAAGCAGATGTGACAAATTTCTCTCGTGTCACTTGCGCAAGTCTATTATTGATTTGATAAATTTAGTCTACTGTTTCAGGCGTTTGGCTTTACTCGGAGCATGAGACAATTATTCTCTTGGTTTATGATGATGATATTATTATTATTACTTGTAATACTATTGTTGCGATTTCTATGATCAAAGAGTAGTTTTCTCATTTTCATACCAAGTTTTTTGTCGCTTCTTCGATATTTCTTGGGAATCGAGGTTGTTAGACAATGAATTTTTTGTCAGGAAGTATTGTATGGATCTTCTAAATGATGCTGGCTACTTGAGCTGTAATCCATTGATGCTTCTATGGATTCGATTCTCAAGCTCTCCTTTCTTGTTTCTGCTTCTAACTCGCTACTATCCAATCCTGATAACTAGAGTGTCACTCGTCCAAGAATTTTTTTGTTGTGAGTAATGTGAGCCAGTATATACGTTCTTCTCAGGTATCTCATCTTCAAGTTGTTGAGCGTATTTTTCGCTACATGAAGAAATCTTTCAACCAGAGACTCGTTTATCAGTCTCTCTCTTCACTCGCCTTGATTGCTTACATCAATGTTGATTATGCAGGTTAAGTAGTGATGACCATCGTTTTACGAGTGGATTTTGAACTTATTTCGGCAGTAACCTTGAACTGTAATCCAGTTGATACTCCTATGGATTAGAGTCTTAAGCTCTCCTCTCTTGTTTCTACTTCTAAATGATGTTGGCTACTTGAGCTGTAATCCAGTTGTTTCTGCTTCTAAAAATAGTACTGTATGGATCTTTTAAATGATGCTGGCTACTTGAGTTGTAATCCATTTGATACTCCTATGGATTTGAGTCTCAAGCTCTCCTCTCTTGTTTCTGCTTCTAACTCGCTACTACCCAATCCTGATAACTAGTGTCACTCGTCCAAGATTTTCTTTGTTGTGAGTACTGTGAGCCAGTATATACATTCTTCTCAGGTATCTCATCTTCAAGTTGTTGAGCGTATTCTTCGCTACATAAAGAAATCTTTCAACCAGAGACTTGTTTATCAGTCTCTCTCTTCACTCGCCCTGACCGCTTACATCAATGTTGATTATGCAGGTTAAGTAGTAATGACTACCGTTTTACGAGTGGATTTTGAACTTATTTTGGCGGTAACCTTGCGACTTAATGAAGCAAGAAGTAAATTGTTGTTGTTACTTCTACTGTCAAAGATATGCTCGATGGCCTATGTGGTTTGTTCAAATGGCTAAAGAGTTTGCTTGCAGATCTTGGTGTTGCTCTTTCCTCCCCTGTGGTGTTTTACTATAATAACCAGACATATTCATATTGTTGAAAACTCAATGTTCCATGAGTGTAGCAAACATATTAAAGTTGATTGCCATTACATTAGGAATAAGGTCAAGTTTTGTAAGGTTCAACTCCAACATGTTCTAGCTATGTCACAGATCGTCGACATCCTCACCAAGGTCTTGCCTCACTAGCACCAATTATATTTTCACTTCTTGTCCAAACTTGGAGTTCTCAACGTCTACGCTCTAACTTGTATATCCCAGAGCCCTTCTAGTTTTGCTCTTAGTATTAGTTCACATCAAAAAATATAAGGGAAGTACACCATTGCCTATAGATATGTACTCCCCACCACTTTAATGATAAGTCCTTTAAGTTGAGCCAACTTCTCAACATATTTATTTATATATTACATATTATTTATTTATGTTTATTTTTTTGTTTGGTTAAACAGAACAATTAAATTTTGTAATACTACCGAACTCGAGTGGCTCTTGTGGTCACCAAGGGAGGTATAAGTGTCACGACCCGCACCCTGATTAGGGGCACGAGCACGTGGTTACGTCCAGCCTACGTCGCAGAATCGGCGGTAGAACGCTGTATAGGTCGTCTACAAAAACTACACTAAACAGTATAAGGGTACCTGTCATCTCCGTATGGAGGAATATATATGTCATAACTCAATCACAAGATAAAACTAAGGTAGATAGCACTGAAATAAAATATGATAGATGTGAAAACAGAAAATGAGTTCAACATCCAACACAGCCGGAGAGAAACAACAACATCACAGAGTCACAAAATATAAATATAAGCTACTACAGTCTAAAACAAAAGCTGGATCGCAGTCCAGGAAAGCCTAACTAAACTAACTAATCTGGGTATGCAAAGTCTAGTGGCTCAACTAACAGGCCACAGTCCTGGCCTAAGCCTCCATCTATCTCGACCTCATAGTAGGTCGAGCAGTCTGCCTCAGAAATATCTGTAATATATCAACGGTATCCTGTCAGGAAAATAAGCAAGTACAAACACTAACAGCAATTCCATATGAATTGACAACTTCTATAAGAGACAGTATAATGAAATACAAGACAAAGATATGGGAAGACTTGGGAGCTATTCGGAAGCCGAGTTACAACCCTTAAACCAAACAAGGAACGGGGTTGTAACCCTTCTCCCGAACAGAACTTAGCCTCCAATCAAGGTATAGCATAAGAGCATGTAGAACATATGAAATACAAGACAAAATCAATAGGAAATATATAACAGGATGTGAGTACTGAATAGGATGACAATTTATAAGATGACTTGGGAGCTATTCGGAAACTAAGTTACAACCCGTAAACCAAACAAGGACTGGGGTTGTAACCCTTCTCCTGAACAGAACTTAGCCTCCTATAATAAATAAATATAAAATGTGCCTTGAATTATTAGTGCGTTATGTGATCGGCTTGGGAAACGTGATCAGGCTTTCCATCTGACCGGCTATGAACAAGTGTACAACGGAGCAGGATCAGGCCGGCCACCATGGAAAGCTATGAACAAGTGGGGTCAGGCTTTACCCGTCGTGAGCGAGGGTATAGCTATGAACAAGTAATAAGTACAAGTATGAAGAACAAGTAGGGATTTTGATCACACAACCACTAATAACTCTCCATCCTCGAATAGTATAAAGGATCCAGACATGACACGTCATGACACGGGATTCCGTAAGAGGGTAGCAAGTCCCCTTAGAAATCGGTGTCTATACAAGTACTGGGAACAAGACAGGAAATGTACCAATATACCAAGAAATCTAGGAACAACATCTCATGTCATGATCCAACATATACTAGTCCGTGAACTATCATGTCTGGAAATCAAGTAAGACACTAAAACTGAATCGAATATAGCAGATATCAAGACAATAAAAACTATCAGTGAATGTACTCGCCTGTGGTCCTGAGCTGATAAGGTGAACAGATGCTCAGAGTAATCACAGACCTAAAGATGAGATACCATGAGTCCAAACAGGATTTAATAATGAAAGGAAAGCTAATCTAGTCATGATATGCAAGTCTAAGTCAAAACTAGGTCAAGCTAAGTCACACCAAGCTAAACTAGGTCATACTGAGCCAAACTAGGTCACAATAGGACAACCAAGGTCAAACAAGGTCACAGGAAGTCAATCCAAGTCAAACTAGGTCAAACTGGGTCAAAGGTTGACTTACAGTTGACTATTGGTCAACTGGTCAACCCTGGTCAACTCTGGTCAACTCTAGGTCAACCCTAGGTCAAACTAGACTAATGTTGACCAAATGTTGACTTTTAGTCAACTCTGTTTTGGTTTCGGTCAATTCTAATCACTTTTAGGCTAAGTTTGACTTTCAGTTGACTTTTTTGACTTTTGGTCAAAACGGTCAACCGAGGTGAAAACTAGTCTAGGAGCACTATTTCTGACTATTACCAACCAAGGGAACCAAATTTCACTTATATCTTAAATCCTAAATCACATACCTTAGCTATAGGCAATTACCTTAACTTAGAAATAGGGTAAATCCTATTTACCCTAAGGTACCATATTGGTATCACGAGATACCTCAACTCTAACTCTAGACTAATATCTAATACTAATTCTAACTAGCCTACAACACCATACTAACCTTTACCCTTCTAACATATCACTAACATATACCATATCCTACCTTACCCTTGCTAACATATTACCTTAATACCAAAATACTAACAGAGAACTTAACATCACTAACAAGGGGTTAAGGGGCTGAATTTGTATGGATTAATGAATGTGGAAGGAAGGGCTAAATGCATATGTGGATAAATGGGTGTAAGAATGGATGGGTGGATGAATGAGTGAATGTTGGATGAATGAATGGATGATAGGATGGATAGCTAATGAATGTTTGAATGAATGTATGGATATGTGAATGTTTGTGGATAGATAGATGGATGTATTAATGAATGAATGAATGAAAGGGTTAATGAATTTGAGTGGATGGATTAATGAATGAATGAAGGGACAAATGCGTGAATGGATATGTGAATGTTTGGTGAATGGGTGAATGAATGATTAATGAATGGATTATTGAATGGATGCACTTATGAATGGGGGAAAACTGAATTGGTGAATGGGTGTATAGATAGATGAATGAATAGAAGAATGAATGGATGAATGGATTAACATGGCTGCTATGGGGTTGTCCCCCCTTCCTTTTCTCACTGCTGCATAGCAGTGCCTATTGCTATTGCTGCTGCTGCTGCAAATGCACTGCTACTGCTGCAGTTGCATATTGCTGCTACTGCTGGTTGTTCCTACTGCTGTTGTTTCTATATGCTGCTGTCCCAGGACAGTAGCCTACTCGAGCAGTGATGCTCCTGCTGTGCTTAATTCCCCCTTCACTACACTTCCATCTCCCCTCACACTCTCTATCACTCTATACCCCTCTCTATATCTCACTCAAACTCATAATCCCTCTCTAACACTCTCTACTCCACACACACATCATAAACATATATTAGACTCACACACACATGAAAAATATATATCTAGATACATAGATATAGACACACAAACATCAATATATATTGACACACAATATATATATATATATATATATATATATATATATATATATATATATATATATATATATATATATATATATATATATATATTTATATATATATATATATATATATATATAGAGAGAGAGACACCATGAAGAACAACCTTAATATATGTTATATAGAGACACATATACACAACCTTAATATATATAACAATGAGAATATATATATATATATATATATTTTTTTTTTAATGAGAATATATATATATATATATATATATATATATATATATATATATATATATATATATATATATAAAATATGATACATTAAGATACCATGAAGAACAACATCCTAGCAAATCTAAAATCTGAGATTAAAATAGGAAATAAATCATTCACACAAATATCAACCACATGGTGTGTCCAAAATTGGGGGTTTCCTACTAGGACACAAAACTATACAAGGACACATCCTAATGACCTCCAAATGGATACGAAATGGACACAAATGGAGATACAACCATGGAGGTCATTCCTATGGATTCAAAATAGTCCTAAATGCATGTAGGAATGAAATAGAGGAGAGATTATACCTTCCAGTTGATCAAATCTAAGGAAACTCCTTCCGATACGACACCGACACGAAGAGACCTCCAAATGGACACGAACAAGATCCAAAACTTCCCAAATCTAGCTAGCTCCTCCTCTTAATGAAAATAGAGAAGAAAAGAAAGGGATTGATGAAGAAATGGGTTGATTTGAGGTAGAAAAGAATGGAGACTCCTCTCTAATTTTGGAGAAGAACAAGAGAGAGAGAAAATTGTGTGGATAATAACAAAGGATGTGACTCACCCCTTCCCCTCTAGTGGCCGGCCAAGTGTGGGCATAGGTGTCCCCATATCCAAATGACTAAAACACCCTCCACTTGTCTCTAATTGATTTAATTAAGAAAATGTTTTGGGTTGAGGCTAAATTAGTCTAGTTTTAAGTCTCTAATTAAACCAAACCTATTCATGGATTAGTCCAACCATACTAACTTAATTTTATTGTCATGTGGGCCACGTCTAACTAATAAGTGGATCCCACTAGAGTCAAAGCTACCTCGGGTCCCCGATATAAGTCGGATTGAGTTGAAATTCGAACCCGACTCAAATAATTCCAAAACAATATCATAAATAATAAAATAAATTTCAAAAATATTCTAAAATGAAAAATGACCAAAATACTCCTGTTCTTGAAAACTGGGGTGACAAATCTATCCACCTTAAAAAAAATTTTGTCCTCGAAATTAAAACAAAGTAAACACAGAAAATCATGCAGTTCGATAATCGTATGCGTCTGCCAAAATTATAAATCATGATACTCAGAATCTTCGTCATGGTAGTGAGCAAGGCTACGATAATTACAGAGTCCTCGACAATTGAATTCAATGCAAGAAAAGTTGTCATGGTAATCAAAAGATCAGAATTTTCCTAAAATGTGATTGAGTAACTCCTATCATATTCTAGATCCTATGTCCTAGTCGCAGACTCGTAATTAGTACTCTAAGTTGAGCACCATTACGAGATCGTAATAATTGCGACATCGACCTGCATGGGCCACCACAAAAAAGTGTCACGACCCGCACCCTGATTAGGGACACGAGCACGTGGTTACGTCCAGTCTACGCCGCAGAATCGGTGGTAGAATGCTGTATAGGTCGTCTACAAAAACTACACTAAACAGTATAAGGGTACCTGTCATCTCCGCACGGAGGAATATATATGGCATAACTCAATCACAAGATAAAACTAAGGTAGATAGCACTGAAAGGAAATATGATAGATGTGAAAACAGGAAATGAGTTCAACATCCAACACAGCCGAAGAGAAACAACAATATCACATAGTCACAAAATATAAATATAAGCTACTACAGTCTAAAACAAAAGCTGGATCGCAGTCCAGGCAAGCCTAACTAAACTAACTACTCTGGGTATGCAAAGTCTAGTGGCTCAACTAACAGGCCACAGTCCTGGCCTAAGCCTCCATCTATCTCGACCTCATAGTAAGTCGAGCAGTCTGCCTCAGAAACATCTGTAATATATCAACGGTATCCTATCAGAAAAAATAAGCAAGTACAAACATTAACAGCAGTTCCATATGAATTAACAAATTCTATAAGAGACAGTATAATAAAATACAAGACAAAGATATGAAAAGACTTGGGAGCTATTCAGCAGCCGAGTTACAACCCTTAAATCAAACAAGGACCGGGGTTGTAACCTTTCTCCCGAACAGAACTTAGCCTCCAATCAAGGTATAGCATAAGAGCATGTAGAACATATGAAATACAAGACAAAATCAACAGGAAATATATAATAGGATGTGAGTACTGAATAGGATGACAATTTATAAGGTGACTTGGGAGCTATTCAGAAACTAAGTTACAACCCGTAAACCAAACAAGGACCGGGATTGTAATCCTTCTCCTGAACAGAACTTAGCCTCCTATAATAAATAAATATAAAATGTGCCTTGAATTATTAGTACGTTATGTGATCGTCTTGGAAAACATGATCAGGCTTTCCATCTGACCGGCTATGAACAAGTGTACAACGGAGCAGGATCAGGCCGGCCACCATGGAAAGCTATGAGCAAGTGGGGTCAGGCTTTACCCGTCGTGAGCGAGGATATAGCTATGAACAAGTAACAAGTACAAGTGTGAAGAACAAGTAGGAATTTTGATCACACAACCACTAATAACTCTCCATCCCCGAATAGTATAAAGGATCCAGACATGACACGTCATGACACGGGATTCCGTAAGAGGGTAGCAAGTCCCCTTAGGAATCGGTGTCTATACAAGTACAGGGAACAAGATAGAAAATATACCAATATACCAAGAAATCTAAAAATAACATCTCATGTCATGATCCAACATATACTAGGCTGTGAACTATCGTGTCTGGAAATCAAGTAAGACACTACAACTGAATCGAATATAGCAGATATCAAGACAATGAAAATGATCAGTGAATGTACTCGCCTGTGGTCCTGAGCTGATAAGGTGAACATATGCTCAGAGTAATCACAGACCTAAAGATGAGATACCATGAGTCCAAACAGGGTTTAATAATGAAAGGAAAGCTAATCTAGTCATGATATGCAAGTCTAAGTCAAAACTAGATCAAACTAAGTCACACAAAGCTAAACTAGGTCATACTAGGTCATACTGAGCAAAACTAGGTCACACTAGGACAACCAAGGTCAAACAAGGTCACAGGAAGTTAATCCAAGTCAAACTGGGTCAGAGGTTGACTTACAGTTGACGATTGGTCAACTGGTCAACCCTGGTCAACTCTGGTCAACTCTAGGTCAACTCTAGGTCAAACTAGACTAATGTTGACCAACTGTTGACTTTCAGTCAACTGGTCAACTCTTGTTTGGTTTCGATCAATTCTAGTCACTTTTAGGCTAAGTTTGACTTTCGATTGACTTTTGGTCAAAACGGTCAACCGAGGTGAAAACTAGTCTAGGAGCACTATTTCTGACCATTACCAACCAAGGGAACCAAATTTTACTTATATCTTAAACCCTAAATCACATACCTTAGCTATAGACACGTACCTTAACTTAGAAATAGGGTAAATCCTATTTACCCTAAGATACCATATTGGTATCACGAGATACCTCAACTCTAACTCTAGACTAATATCTAATACTAATTCTAACTAGCCTACAACACCATACTAACCTTTACCCTTCTAACATATCACTAACATATACCATATCCTACCTTACCCTTGCTAACATATTACCTTAATACCAAAATACTAACATAGAACTTAACATCACTAACAAGGGGTTAAGGGGCTAAATTTGTATGGATTAATGAATGTGGAAGGAAGGGCTAAATGCATATGTGGATAAATGGGTGTAAGAATGGATGGGTGGATGAATGAGTGAATGTTGGATGAATGAATGGATGATAGGATGGATAGCTAATGAATGTTTGAATGAATGTATGGATATGTGAATGTTTGTGGACAGATAGATGGATGTATTAATGAATGAATGAATGAAAGGGTTAATGAATTTGAGTGGATGGATTAATGAATGAATGAAGGGATAAATGCGTGAATAGATATGTGAATGTTTGGTGAATGGGTGAATGAATGATTAATGAATGGATTATTGAATGGATGCACATATGAATGGGGAAAAACTGAATTGGTGAATGGGTGTATAGATAGATGAATGAATAGAATAATGAATGGATGAATGGATTAACATGGCTGCTATGGGGCTGTCCCCCCCTTTTCTCACTACTGCATAGCAGTGCCTACTGCTATTGCTGCTGCTGCATATGCACTGCTACTGCTGCAGTTGCATATTGCTGCTACTGCTGGTTGTTCCTACTGCTACTGCTGTTGTTTCTATATGCTGCTGTCCCCAGGACAGTAGCCTGCTTGAGCAGTGATGCTCCTGCTGTGCTTAATTCCCCCTTCACTACACTTCCATCTCCCCTCGCACTCTCTATCACTCCATATCCCTCTCTATCACTCCATACCCCTCTCTACATCTCACTCAAACTCATAATCCCTCTCTAACACTCTCTACTCCACACACACACACCATAAACATATATTAGACTCACACACACATGAAAATATATATATCTAGATACATAGATATAGACACACAAACACCAATATATATATTGACACACAATATATATATATATATATATATATATATATATATATATATATATATATATTTTTTTTTTTTTTTTTTTTTTTTTATATATATATATATATATATATATATATTCTCATTGTTATATATATATATATATATATATATATATATATATATATATATATATATATATATATATATATATATATATATATATATATAACAATGAGAATATATATATATATATATATATATATATATATATATATATATATATATATATATATATATATATATATTCTCATTGTTATATATATATATATATATATATATATATATATATATATATATATATATATATATATATATATATATATATATTCTCATTGTTATATATTCTCATTGTTATATATATATATATATATATATATATATATATATATATAACAATGAGAATATATAACAATGAGAATATATATATATATATATATATATATATATATATATATATATATATATATATACATTAAGATACCATGAAGAACAACATCCTAGCAAATCTAAAATCTGAGATTAAAATAGGAAATAAATTATTCACACAAATATCAACCACATGGTGTGTCCAAAATTGGGGGTTTCCCACTAGGACACAAAACTATACAAGGACACATCATAATGACCTCTAAATGGACACGAAATGGACACAAATGGAGATACAACCATGGGGGTCATTTCTATGGATTCAAAATAGTCCTAAATGCATGTAGGAATGAAATAGAGGAGATTATACCTTCCGGTTGATCAAATCTAAGGAAACTCCTCCCGATACGATACCGACACGAAGAGACATCCAAATGGACACGAACAAGATCCAAAACTCCCCAAATCTAGCTAGCTCCTCCTAATGAAAATAGAGAAGAAAAGAAAGGGATTGATGAAGAAATGGGTTGATTTGAGGTGGAAAAGAATGGAGACTCCTCTCTAATTTTGGGGAAGAACAAGAGAGAGAAAATTGTGTGAATAATAACGAAGGATGTGACTCACCCCTTCCCCTCTAGTGGCCGGCCAAGTGTGGGCATAGGTGTCCCCATATCCAAATGACTAAAACACCCTCCACTTGTCTCTAATTGATTTAATTAAGAAAAGATTTTAGGTTGAGGCTAAATTAGTCTAGTTTTAAGTCTCTAATTAAATCAAACCTATTCATGGATTAGTCCAACCATACTAACTTAATTTTATTGTCATGTGGGCCATGTCTAACTAACGAGTGGGTCCCACTAGAGTCAAAGATACCCCGGGTCCCCGATACAAGTCGGATTGAGTTAAAATTCGAACCCGACTCAAATAACCCAAAAACAATATCATAAATAATAAAATAAATTTCAAAAATATTCTAAAATAAAAAAATGACCAAAATATCCCTGTTCTTGAAAACTGGGGGTGACAATAAGACCCTGGCTGGGTGACGAAAGATCAGTAGATCGAGCTGTGGAGGCGTATTATTCCTTCTATTTGTTTGGTAAGAGTTAGGTGACAGTAGGCCCAACATGTTGGCCCATTGGCTAATGATCACACCTGATTTTGATAATCAACGATAACTTTGGTCGATACATAAAATATAAGAACTGCTACAGGTTTCAAAAAGAGAAGTTCGTCTACGTCCTACTGCTTCCCACTACTTCAAAGTACAGTACATTGAGTCGTCATTAAAAGATCAATCGCACTGAAGACAAAGACTTTTTCATTTTTCTTTTGTATTTTCTACTTTATTGAGTCTAGAAAATAATTGTGAGATTTATCAGAATTATACTGGCTTAGGTTATTCTCAGTCCACATATCCAAATAAGCCTACCTTTTTAATTCCAAGAATCCACAATTCTAAAAAGTCCCAAACCTATGTAAATTTGGCACATTCCTTACTGTTCTGACCCAACAGAACTCCGACAGAACTCTGATCGAGTTCGGTCTAGGTTATGTGAAAATCAATTCCCACTAAATCAGCTTCCAACGTTAGTTTGTGAGATTCATGCATCTGAACTCTGCCCGAGTTTGGACATGGAAAACACTATAAATAGAGAAGGATATTCACCATTCCAAATCACTCATTCACTCTCTCTTCTCTATTCTTCTAAAGTGTTTTCAAACAAGCAAAAGCTTTCAAATCTAACCTAATACCACTCTTAGCCAAAGCCAGCACAATTCTGTTCGATCTAGTGTTTTGGTTTAGAAGAGTTGTATCACAAGTTACAATTCAGAAAATGTTCCAGTTTTCGAAATTAAGTTTGTGGAGTCGGTCGTGCGCTCGTCACCAAGCACGGTGTTGTAAAGAGACTACAAGCTCTCATTTAGCTTGTGAATAGTGGATTAACATCGAGTAAGAGTACTCGAGACTGGAGTAGTCCTCTCAGAGGGAGACCAATATACATCGCGGTGTTCACTGAGTTTTATTTTATGATCTCCTACTTTACTGCATTTATTTACTGTCTCTTATTTGCCATAGTCTTTATCACTGCTTAATTTTTTAATTGGTAATTATTTCTGCTGCACATGCACACACTCTATTCCCTCCTCTAGAGGTGCTCAACGGTCCTACGTAACAGGCATGCAATACATCATGCACAAAGTTTCATGCGTATCGCCGGGTATAGTCCCGTGCGTATTGCCGGACATCTCAAAAATAAATTGTAATATTTAAAAGAAATTTATGTACAGATATAAAACTGTCGGCTATAATGGCTTTAGATTGGAAACTGCTTAAATTTCAGATACAGGTATATCTACATTTTATGCATGAACAGTTTCTTTGGGATTTGATTGTTGTTTAGATATTTAACAGATCATTTTGGCTCAAGTCAATGTGAGAAAAGTACACCCCGATTCTCTGATCATCTTCAGGGTTTAGTTTCTTCTTATTGCATAAACTCAATTCATACACATAGATTAGCGTAGGAATGCCCTGCCACTAACTTTGAGATGTGTACAAATTCAGTACTCATAAATGCACTAGCTACAACGCAAATCTAGAGGAAGTACTGAGAATTTGTAAAATTCACAAACTACCGGATTATTGCAGTATTGGAAGTATTAACAGGGTTGTCCAGAAAAATAGATCATAATACAAAGAAGCATATTCTGGAGAAGATTGAATCAATAATCTGAAGTTTTACATAATTGTATGGTGAAATCTATAGTCAGTGTGATCTCTTTAACATATTGACATGTTGTTGGAGTAGCCATAAGTTCAATAATAAGACGCAAGGATAGATAATGGTCTAAGCACACCTAACTAACCAAAAGCTCCAAAAAATCAGCCATACAGCTTTCTTTTTTGTGTTAATCAATTAAGCAGATGCTCAAAATTCTTCTTCTTTCCCTTCTTTCCTTTCTTCTTGATATAAACCTCCTTCCTGCAGTAAATGTTGCTGTACACATTTAAATAAATAAAAAATAGTGTATAATTCTTGATGTAATTTCAGGTACATTTAGCTCTTGATGCAGTATCAGGCACTTTGAAGGGCGAGTCCCATACCCTAATTCAAGTATTATGTATATCAAGCCAAAAAAGAAAAATCACTAACTTTTAAGTTAACATAGTTGCCTTTCACATTAAATTTTAACATCAGATTTCCAAATCTATAATGTGTTTGTTTGTTTAATTCATTTATTTATTTATTTATTCAATTTCGTTTTTTCTTTGTGACTGGTTAAACAGAATAATCAAATTTTGTAATATTTAAAAGAAATTATGTAAGATGTAGAAGAACCGTATATTATAATGGCTTTAGATTGAAGATGCTTAAATTTTAGATGCAGGTGCATTTACATTTTATGCATGAAAAGTTTCTTTGGGATTTGATTGTTCTTTCGATTAACAGTCCATTTTTGACCAAGTCATGGTAAAATGTGAAATCAAGTACACCCGAAAGGGGATAATTTCCTTTTACAAGACGAGCAAACCAAATTCACTATTGCATAAACTAAATTTGTGCACATATCTGGAGTAACGTAGGAATGCAGTGCCACTAACCTTGAATGGCAGATTGACTGTTCAAGCAACAGAATTGCAATTTGAAGAAATGTGCAAACTACTTCACTAAGTGTACAAATTCAGTGCCATAAATGTACTAGCTACGATGCAAATCTAGAAAAAAAAAGTACCGAGAATTTAAGAAGTTCAGAAACTATCAGATTATTGCAGTATTGGAAGTATTAACATAGTTTCAAAACATAGATCGAGAAAGAAAATAATATGAAGTAGTATATTCTGAATAACAACTCGATAATCTAAAGTTTTACATGGACGTATCATGAAATTGGAACTCAAGTGTAGTGTTTACACATCCTGACATGTTGGACTACCCCATAAGCTCAATAATAATGTATCGAATGGAGAATGGTCGAACTAACAACCAATTTAAGCAGAAGCTAAAAATTCAGTCATTTATAGGTTTCTTTTTTGAGTTAACCAAGCAAATGCTCAAAATCCTTCTTTCCTTTTCCTGTTGCTATATTCATTGCATTAACCAGACAGACAAACCAAGTGTTGAAGAGAACTTTCTCAAAGATTATGATTGGTTTCAAACATTTTTTTCCCCTCCATTAGATAACCAAGCAACTGACCTGTTTCCTCCATGGAGGATATGCAGCATTTAAGTTATTGAAATGCTTGCCTCCAGGGCCTTGCTATCTTCCAAGATAAGTAGCTGAAGATTGTCGGCGCAGAGTTCTTTGAAGAGTCAGAAATCCCTTCCCTCGGGCCGCAACTCTTGTATTGAGATATTCTCTGTCTCAATGTATATGGCTCCACAGTAGGACAGTCGAACGGGCTCAACAGTGGTGAGCCTTGAGTCCCCTCCAATAGCATAATGACACACTATTAAGACAGATTAACAAATTAAAGGAAAAAAAAAAACACAGAGTGGTGTATCATTATGCTATTGGATGGGACACAAGGCTCTCCGCTGCCACGTGATGAGTCCGTCCTAGTGAATAATTTCTCCCACAGTAGAACTCTTTCAGTGAAGTTTCAGACAACGATGCATCACCATCTATTGTTAAGCTGATCTCAGTGTCCATGATCTCGATCTCATCATATCGCTGTTTGGAAACGATCTGCATTATGTCTACTTTCCCCATGGCCATCCACACAGCTCCATCCAGGAATCTTCTTCAGCCCTCCGTCAATCATCGTTCTCCTCAACCGCTCGACGTCCTCCCATCTCCCCACCCCAGCATACATGTTCGACAGAACGACATAGACGCCATGGTTCTCGGGGTCCAACCTCAACATCTCATCGACCACTCTCTCCGCCATCTCGATATTCCCATAATTCCTGCAAGCTGTAAGCAGTGCTCCCCATACCACAATGTCAGCCTTCCACTTCATCCCCCTCACCATCTCCTCAGCCTCCTCCAGCCTCCCATTCCTCCCGAGAAGATCGACCATGCACCCGTAGTGCTCCACCTTGGGCTCGATCCTGTACTTCTCCTCCATCGATCGAAATATCTGTCGTCCCAGCTCATCCAAACCGGCATGGCAACAAGCCGTCAGTACCCCCACGAACGTCACATCGTTCGGTCTAACCGTCCCCGTCGCGTCCATCTTCCTCTCCAACTTCCGAAACAGCTCTAAAGCACCGTCCGCGTGTCCGTGGTGCGCTGACCCACAAATCATCGCATTCCACGTCGCTACGTTCCTCTCGGGCATTTCCTCAAACAACTCTCTAGCGACCAGTATAGCCCCATTCTTAGCGTACATATCCACCAGCGCGGTCCCGAGAATAACTCCCACCTCGATCCCCTTCTCCGCTATGTACCCGTGGATCCTCCTCCCCAGCTCCAGCCCTCCGGACCGCGCACACGCGGACAGCACCGACGAGAGGGTAGCACCGCACGGCTCGACGCCCGAGCCAACCATCTCACGGAACAGCCCTATGGCCTCGGCGCTCAAAAGGTTGTGTGAGTAGCCGCTGATGATGGTGGTCCAGATCATGCAGTTCAACTCCTTTGCGCAGTCGAAGACCTCTCTAGCGTCAGAAAGGGACGCAGCACAAGAAGAATAAGAGAGAACGAGAGCGTTGACGACGTAAGTGTCCGAGTCGAGTCCGTACTTGAGCACGTGCGCGTGGATCTGTCGGGTGATCGCAGCGGAGTGGGAGTGGAGGTTGGAGCAGGCTTTGAGGAGGAAGGGGAAGGTGTGCTTGCCGGGGTTCGTGTGGAGCAGCATTTGGCGGTAGAGGAGGAGGGAGCGGGAGGGGGTGGGGGAGAGGGAGAAGGCGCGGATGAGGGTGTTGAAGAGGAAGGAGTTGGGCGGGGAGGGGGAGTGGGCGAGGAGGGACTCGGCGTAGGGGAGGTGGCGGCCGGAGGGGTGGAGGGCCGCGAAGGAGAGGAGCCGGCTTAACGCGTAGGTGTCGGCGACGCGGCCGGTGACCAGCATCTGGGCGTGGACCTGGTGGACCTGCCGGAGGCTCGCGCAGCGGTCCGCGAGGTGGGAGAGGGATGGAGGTCTTGGCATTTGCACTGAACCCCAAATGGCGTTTCAAGAAGAATCACTGTCTCAAAGGATCCAAACAAAAGCAAAATAGGTCGTAGCGGGAAGCAAAATGTTCATATGTAATCATTCTATCCGGGAACATTACTTCTCGTTTCCTTATTAACGTCGTCACAATATAGTCGGATAAAAAGTGGGATAATGAGATGTATATAACTGAGAAAAACAATTCTCTCTAAAAAAGTCTGCAAAATAGTTCCATAACTTTGAAAAAATGGGCGCATCCTCACAAAGTTGGTCGGGGTGACCATGTCACACCCCGGTACCAGAATACGAAGAACGAGGATATGATTCGGCCAGCTAATACAGTATACGTCAGTATTCTGCAATATGATCGTAATTGTCCCTAGACATAGGGATATATACTACAATACAAGTCACTTGTGATACCACATAATATGCTGTAACTCATTCAGTCAAAAAAGAACATGAATATAGAACATATAAGATAAAGTAGTAAGCGTCCTCGACACTCTATTAAAATGATCATGAAACTAGCTATACAAAATGAAAAACTGGCATAGTGTTCAACAGTACATGATCACATCGTTAGCTACAGTCTAAATATATAAAATCATATGGTGGAAATAACCTCCAAAAATAACAAGCTAAACAGATGTCCGGTAGCTAAACGCCCAAAAGAATCAGAATTATAACATGAGTAGGGTAGAAGAAACCCACTCAGGATTCTCGGCGGCCATCCTACGGGTAAGCACCATCGGGAGGGATGTACGTTGGATCCTCAAGCTCCGCTATTGAATTTGGCCAAACAAAACCAGAGGGGTCAATCCCCTAATAACAAGTACCACAAGAAAGTAAACTAAATGAACAAAAATCCAATGTCTATATACATACATAGTAACAAGTGCCATAGCATGGACCTGTATTCCATCGTCGAGGCAGTGATCCACCCCTACACCAATCAAGAACAAGGGGTGTAGTACTACATCAAGACGGAATACAACTCTCGACTATGGGCATGTGAAAAGGTACACAATCAATCAATTTAACATATCGACCAAATAGTTCCTATGGCTTGCGAGATTAAGATATGGCTTACCCCAGAAATGCAATATAAGGATTCGTTAATCGTGCGATGTCGAAGCGGGACTGGTCGAATCATAAAAATGTGTATAGAATCAGTAACCGTGCATGATGCCCCTCTCAGGCAGCTACCAAGTTGATAACAATCTCAGTAACGGTTCCAACACTCCTATATGGTAGATACTTGGATAGTAACAATAATACTGCCAAATACTCCACTCCACCTAGATGGATGATATACTATAGTATCCGGTGGCTGACCAACAAGATACACAACATCAAAATCCTTTCCCTTCTAATCAATCTACGTATTTTAAGTTATATAATTATCCTTAATGATTATGTACATGGAATATGTTTCATGCATACACGATCATCTATCCTAAATGTCGTACTTTAGTACGGATAGACTAGGTGTCAAATTTACGTTGGTTCTCGAAGGTTCCGACCTAGATCCATTATGAGCGTAAATATCGCATTCAATCCACAGATCCTCCTACCAAGCTACGCTACAATTACTGACCAACTATGGTTATCCGTACAAAAAAAACATAATGTAATTGGATCAAGATATAACACCTCAGTGCACAAGAATATGAGGTAGCATTGCAGTACACAAGTAACTAGGAGTACCTTGGGCCATAAAATGGCCCGTACCTCAAAGGATAAGATGGTAATAAATAGCACAAATATAACTTAGCTAAGACCGAAACATGTTCAACCAAGCAGTAAATCAGTCTAAGATTCAACATGAATAGTTCCTTAGTTCACTAGCCTCATGGGTGTCGAGTCAGGGATATAATCACTGTTTAATATCTACTCAACACAATAAAATTCTAGCATTTACTGGTTCATATAAAATGCATTTGGTGATTCCGGAGTCGAATGAATGACAGTTCCTTAAACTCAAGGTGGAACGACATGTATCACCTATCTAAAGCTAAGCATCTATTAGAAGCAAGAACTAAGAAATAGTAGAAAGTCATTAGGGCAACGTTCGATAAGAACTAAACACTCGCACATCGAATCAATACACAGAACCAGGAGCTATCCTGAAAAGGGGTAGGCCATCGGTATACAGACGACACACCGGTAGCGGTATACCAAAAAAATCTCTATTTTGAGATATAACCTTTATGAGACAAAACCAATCAGACCGGTATACCTATGGTACATTAATAGTGGTATATCGATGGTATACCACATGCACATATACTATCATGTCCGGGTCCTAAAATACACAGGACTAGAGTATGTGAAATGGCCAGCTACGAATCAAAACTCCAGCCCAATTCGAATAGGTACACGCTATCCAAGTTAGGTATTTCTATCTAGAAATCACTACAAATACACTATCTTAATCACAAGAAATATGTATAAAAAAAGAACTACATGTTGGTCCAAATAGTCAGTAGTCAACTTGATACTGATATCGATTGAACCATGACATGATATGACTCGATACGACGTCGACAATAAATCAGCACAAAGCCAACATTGCACCTTCTCAACTATTCTCGTGCTGCACGATCGACATGGACATATGCAATTAAGAAATTATGATGGACCAAGGAAGACACTATAGCATAAGATTTCTCTGAACCGCCTATGATATCTCCGAAACCTCACACTCGGGAGTTCCATTGTCTAGTCAGCGGACGGGGATCGAGAGGGCAACGCCCCCATGGGAGTTTGGAGGTGAAGCCCCCGAAAGGTATTCAGATTTTCATATATGTTTATTTTTGGATGACTGTCATAAAAAAAGTCATCATTCAAGAAGTCTGCTACTTGCTCATATCCTTATATTTTCTGCTATATTTTATATTTATTTATAGGACCAAATGTACATCACATCGCAGTTGGCACTAGGAAGCTTGAACCCTAATCCTATCTACTACATTGTAGTCCACCATATAAATCAGCCTACAAATACAGACATGATCCAAAAACCTAATTATGGTGATCGAACGCGGACTGAATAAGGGTCGAACTCGGTTAGGGTAAAATCTAATTCCCTAGTCAGATCTTCTCCCTGAAGACCAGGCTCAAACGTTCGAATTTATGGACGTTAGGGGACCGAACTCTGCCAGAACTTGGTTTCCAGTAAACCTATAACTAGGCATTAAGTTTTCATTATTATTCACCCATTCACATTCAATCTTCTTATTTAATCCTGAGATGTAAACCTTCCTATCACCAAGAAGCCAACTCCCAGCCTTCTAGTGCTATAGTTGCAATCTCGGTTAGTAGTCTGTTTGAGTTATAAAGCTTAGATTTTTAAGTGTTGCTTTTAATACTTATTTGTTGAACTCAACATGATCTTATTATCAAAATCTTGTGGTTGTTTAAAGTCGATGAGTCATTCGTGTCAAAGCTCGTGGTTGTTGAAGTCGTCGTGCCCTTCGGATCAAAGCACGTGTATGTAATAAGTCAGCAAGCCTTAGGATCAAAGCTTGTGTTTAACTGATAGTGAATTTAACATTGAGCAAGAGTTCTCGGGATTAGTACCCCACGAAAGAAACAAGTATATATTGCAAAGTTAATGTTTGTGACTTCTGAACTCAATTTTCTTTCGATATACTTGATATATTGCTTGTAGTTGATTAGCCTTAATTTTTTTTGAATATATTCTGCTACACTCTGTTCACTTCCTCTAGAGTTGCGTAAAAGTTGCCATCAATTGGTATCAAAGCAGATTCTCTTCTATAGCCTTTATATCCTAAGAGTAGAATACATGGCAACTGTGAAATCTATTTTCAATGGTAAAGATAATTCACAAATAGGCTACCTCTATTTGATGGAACCAACTACACATATTGAAAGACACGAATAAGTTTCTATCTCAAGTCACTATACTTTGATCTCTGGTTAATAGTTATTTATGGCTACAAAAAGCCAACTAGAATTATTGTAGATTGTAACTTGGTTGAAAAGACTAATGATAGATACACAGATCTATAAAAGAAACAAGCCAATTGTGATGCCAGAGCCATTAATAGTTTATTCTGTGTTGTAGACAAGACTAAGTTCAACATAGTATCTAGAGTTCACATTGACGGGAAGGTTTGACACCTTGATGTCAGCTCTTCGCCACCTGGGGCTATAGTATGTACCACTTCACACGAGATCTAAAAACTTCTTGAGGTAACTCATGAAGGAACTTTACAAGTAAAAAAATCTAAGACCAGTAGACTTACACAAGAATATGAGGCATTCAAAATGAAGCCTAATGGGACAATCACACAAATGTTTACTCATTTCCTTGATATTGTTAATCCTTTGTCATCTCTTGGTAAGGATTACAATAATCACAAAACGATACGCAAGGTGTTAAGGAGACTTACCAAGAACAAAAACCCCAAGACGACTGCAATAATTGAAAAAAAATGACCTCAACATCATGTATCTTTAGACACTAACGGGTAAGTTGATGACTCACGAGCTAGACCTCGAAGAATTTGAAGAATCACAAGAGTCAACTCCAAAGAGAAGGAAATCGTACTTAAGGCGCATCACAAAAGAGCTTCAGATGGTACATCTGAAGATGATGAAATAGATAATGATGAACTGGCCCAAATTTTCAGGAACTTTAAGAGATTTCTGAAGTATAAAAAACCAAACTGCAAGAAGAAAGATATTGAAGAAGAACCAATTTGCTACATCTGCAGAAGACCAGGTCATACGAAGAATGGTTGCATAACGAAGAAAAAAAAGAATCATTACGAACGATCAAACAAAGAAAGATCGTCGTCTCGCAAGTACTCTAACACAAGTATATTGTGTGAAAGCGAAGCAACCGACTCCGAAGAAGAAGAAAGCCTCGTCAAGCTACAAATATATGCTTAATGACATTATCCAACAAGGTACAAAATAATCCTCTTATTGAAAAAAAAAGAATTCTCTTATGATAAATTATCTGACAATTTCAATAATTTATTTGAAGATCACAAGTAAGTTCTAGATAAATACAACCAAGCTAGAAAACATATTCTCTCTTTCAAGCTTGAGAATGAAAATCTTACTTGCTTATTGAATGCTATTAGAGATACTTCTTCTCCTAATAATTCTGCTGAGATCTCCACACTTAACCTTAGATTACATAGGGCACTTGAATGCATTGAGAAAATAGCTCATGAAAATGCTAAACTTGAGGAGAAATTAGAATAAAAGAAGAAGAAGAATTCTATTCCTTCACGTAGAATTTATACTCTTATTGCTAAATATCATAAGATCTATTCTCTCTCTAAAAAATTAGAGGTTAGAATAGGAAAGCAGATAGTACAACCTATGACTCGGTCTAACACAAGACACGTGACAAATCACAAAGTCACACATGATAGATCTTTTACAAAGGAACCAAGCTAAGCTAAAGCTTCACATAATCACATACTCTATTACAAGTATCTACACATATCATATCACAACACATCTACACCTAGCAAAAATGTTTATACTTCTTGTCATTATTGTGGTATAAAATGATACATTTTTAGTCATTGTCAGAGAAGAAAGCTAGTCGATATGAACTTGTGCGAATGGGTTTCCAGAACTAACGAATATGGATCCAAATTTTGGATACCAAAGTCTTCACCTAATATTTCAGGTGGAGCTACTTATGCTGAGCCATAGAATCATAAAATATGTTGGTTATTACAAATCTACAAATGTTATCTTCCAAGCAAATACACCAATACAAGTGTGGACACTTGAGCCACTTTGGTAATTGATTCTTTATAGAATGGCTAAAATTGTAGAATCTAGTATATTTTAATATATATTTTGCTACTACATTCGTAGAGATTTTGGAATTCTGAAGCTATATGACATTACTTCAATTATTTTTAATCTTTGTTTATTAAAGTAGAGATTATTTTTGGATACATGTCGAAAGGGTCCTTCTGTCAAAAAGGTGTAAATAGCCTTAAACAATACGGTATTTAAGTGTCTCCGGACCATCGCTAGTTGGGAACCGGCCCCTACAGCTAACCCAAGATTGATCAATGCTTTATAAACCAAAGATTTATTGAGGTCTATTGGCAACTATTGTTTATTTTGCTATTATATTTTGTGTATATTGCTTCACTCTTTTGTTTCTCTGTTTTGTCTTTTGCGTTATCACTTACGAGGGAGCTATCCATTTTGATGAAGTAACAAAGGGGGAGAAACTGATACAACTACTAAATCGTAGAAGATAAATGCTTATAAATTGTGGAGGAGCAATGTTCCAGCATGGTATTGGCGTATTGTATCACGTATCGGTAATTGTTTGTTAATTATCAAAATAGGGGAAATTGTTAACTAAAATAGTCATTGGTCAACTTGATTTTGATATTGATCGAACCATGAACTGATATAACTTGATATGACGTAGTTAGCACATCAGCACAAAGTCAGTACTGTATTGGACGGGGGTCCATTGGTCAATGCCCCCCATGGGGGTTCGGGGGCGAAGCCCCTGAAAGGTAGTCAGATTTTCAAATCTATTTATCTTTGTATGACTGTAGTCAAAGAAAAAAGTCGTCATTCAAGAATCTGCAACTTGCTTTTGTCCTTATATTTTCTTCTGTATTTTATCGTTATTTATAAGACCAGATGTATAACATGTTCACAGTTAGCACTAGGAAGCTTGAAACCCAATCATACCCATTATATTTTAGTCCACCACATAAACTAGTCCACAGATACAGACATGATCCAAAACCCTAATTATGGTGACTGAACTCGGATCGAATTCGGGTCGAACTTGGTTAGGGTAAACCTAATTCTCTAGTCAACCTCTTCTTCCTGAAGACCAAGCTCTAATGTTCGAATTTATGAACGTCTGGGGACCAAACTCTGCCCGAACTCGGTTACCAGTAAACCTATAAATATACATTAAATTTCTCATTGTTATTCACTCATTCACATTCAATCTTCTTATCTAGTCCTGAGCTTTGAACCTTCCTATCACCAAGAAGCCAACTCCTAGTCTTCTAGTGCCAAAGTTGCAATCTCAGTTAGAAGTTTGTTCGAGTTGTAAAGCTAGTTTGGATTTTCAAGTGTTTCTCTTTACACTTGTTATTTGAAGTCAACGAGCTCTCCGTATCAAAAGTTTGTGGTTGTTTGAAGTCGACGAGTCCTTCATATCAAATCTCATGGTTGTTGAAGTCGTTGTGTCCTTCGGATCAAAGTCGTGTATGTAAGAATTAGTAAGCCTTCAGATCAAGGCTTGTGTTTTACTGATAGTAGATTTAACACCGAACAAGATTTCTCGAGTCTGGATTAGTCATCCATAAGGGAAACCAGTATATATCGCGGTGTTAGCATTTGTGATTTTTAAACTCAGTTTACTTTCCATATACTTGATATATTGCTTGATAGTTGGTAATTAGCCTTAATTTTTATTGAATATATTCCATTGTACTATTCACCCCTCTTTAGAGTTTCTTAAGTTGCCTTTACTATATGTGCTATAGTCAGCCGCTAGTAACACACAAGCTCGAATAAACCCGGAAGAAAAATAGTGTCTACAAATACTAGACTATAACAACAGGAAATAAAAAATAAGAATAAAATATATAAAACTACAAAACACATGATACATGTACCTAATAACAATACATGCATTCCGAAAAAATAGATATCAACAACTCCAGAAGAACTCGATGACAACTAATGCAGCTAATCAAAAAGAAAACCAGGTCCTCAGAGAGACGTAGAAAAATACATAATATACATGCTATATAAACTGAAATAAATATGCAAAGGGTGTTCTAACCATCTAATATGTAATTTAGAGGACAACTTTCACATGCATGGACAAGATTTAGGCTAAATAGGAAAATCTACATAGTTCGAGGCTAATGGTACATATACTGTTAACCCGTCATCTTTAGACATCCATAACGTTCAACATAAGTCAGTTTATCTATGAAAATAGGATCATCCTATAGTTCCATCCGGAGAATATGGTTTACCGATTTGAACGCTATAAATAAACTGCTACTGTATGCCCTATTTGTTGTAGTGATATGTCTAGTAATTGTCCTTCCCTTCAATCTCCAAGATTGACCAAGTTATATACATAACATGTCCACTTTTATAACTACTTGAGTCTCTAATATACTACCAGTTATATTTCTATCAGTCATATGTTTCATATGTATTAATGATATATTAGTCGAATACGTAGTCCGTACCCCTAGCAAAATATCTCAAATTGTGTCATATGTGTGTCATGGCTAAAGTATATATAAGGATATCCCACAATCACATGGTAGTCCACCAAAACTAGGCCAACCTGCATAAAATAAATATAAGTCACATAAAAAGACGAACACCGTCGTTTGAACCCAAGTATAGCTTGGACGTGCAGTTTATCATATGTAATAAAAACAAGTAATAAAATAGTATAGTAACATGCTAAAAATAAATAAAATAGACAATAAATATATCAATATATACTTGCCAGGAACCTGTACGGTGCTTAGATGGCATTCTGACAGTGAGCTCATCAAGTCAACGATAGCGGAAAATACGAAAGCAGAAGAAACCTCTACGAATGCTGAAATAAACATCAACAACATTTTCAAAATGGCTAAGAAAGTCAAAATAGCCTACCCAAAAGTCCAATTTGTATACATGGGTAAAAATAATAATTTTGCATCAAAACGGGTCTGTAGGTGGGCCTACTTTACACTGAAAAACATGCCAAAATTAAAGTTCAACAAATTTAACAAGTAACACACCTAACGAGACCAGAACAATGATACGATGTCAATAGTGTAATGCCCTGCTTCGTATGGTGCATTATATTCAGTCGTTACTCGCAGAAGTTAAGTTGACCCGAAGAGGTATCTATGCGAATCGATGTAAGTACTAAGTTGATCCGAAGAGATAAGTTCGATTTGAACAAATATTGATTTTTGTTGGTTTCATGTGCAGACTAAACTTGCTGAATTTTAAGAGGTCGACCTTTTGCCTTATTTGCAACAGAGTCCGCCAAAACCAAAGTATCGCCTCGCAACGGGCTGAGGCATGGACACGGTAGGCCGAATTAGTTGAGTAGTTCAATAAAGCACGAAGTGATCGAATAGCTAAGTCAGAAAAGTTTGCCGTGTAACAAGTTAAGGAATCGAGCTGCATTGACTTGACGAAATGATAGGCGAATCGGTCAAGGTAGGAGTACTTTGACCCTTTTTTCCTTACTACGTCATGCCTAATTAAAATGTATTCTAAGTTAACCTATCGAGTCCACGGGCATGGCTCGAATGAGATAAATCATAGTGTATGTCGATCACTAAGATAGAACATTGATGCAGAACTTGCATTTGTGCACAAGTCGTAAACAAACATAGAAATATGACAACGGCGAGTGCCTCGGTGCACAAGCCATAAGAATATAAGATAACTTAATCGGTAAGTATGTTAGTGCACGATCCATAGAACATTGAATACATTATCGAGACGTGCCTTAAGTGTACGAGTCATAGGTGTCACGCTCCAGAACCAGAATACTGGAGAGCGGGGGACAGACACAGCCAACTACGTACCTTGAAGTACTGAATCCTACCTCGTAATACGGTCACGACTGTCTAGATGCATGAGGGTTTATCTACAAGCCAACAGTCACTTATGGTCAAGAACAAGCCTAGTGTCTCAATCTTAAACAAGCAAGTAATTGTTACAAGATGTAAGATCATCAGACATACAAAGTAAGGCGTCTCAAACATTATATATTCAGATGATCATGAAGCTAGTCATATAAAATGCGAAGACTAGTAAGAGTTTAAGTCATACATGATCAACCCTAGGATTTGTCAATCATGTTACAGCCCTTAGGCAGACAGAAATAAAGTTTCAACACGAGCTAACACTTGCTCAGCAGCTAAACGCCTCAAAAGAATAATTTACAATAGAGCAAAAAAAACCACTCGCTGCCAGAGTTGCGTCTAGTGTTCACCATCTAGCTGGACAGAAATAAAGTTTCAACACGAGCTAATACTTGCTCGGCGACTAAACGCCTCAAAAGAATAATTTACAATAGAGCAAAAAAAATCCACTCGTGGCCAGGGTTGCGTCTAGTGTTCACTATTTGGCTGAAAGCCTGGGAGATCCTCGGGAGCTACTCCAAAATCTGGCCATACAAAACCAGCTGGGTAAGACCCCAAAAAGAGCAAGTGCCACAAGGGAGGCTTTACTTAAGAACTAAAACCAGCATATTAGCACATAAAGACATAATTGATAATGAAAGACATGGGTTAAAAAAATCTTGATGATAAACGATAAGATAACTAAGGAACTATTCCGGTAACTAAGTTACAACCCGTAAACCAAACAAGGACCGGGGTTGTAACCCTTCACCTGAACAGAGCTTAGTCTCCACTCATTTATCGACAAGAGTAAAGCATAACAGTAATGTGCTAAAGTAATCCTGAACTGGCACTGTCTGGACAAGACTAGATTGGACTCCATCCATCAATCACGACCAAACAACAAGTACGACTTGATACTTTTAACTAACTAGGGTTATCACAAGCCTAATTACTAACAAGATGCAATGAGATATTCCAACAGCCACAAGTCCTGCAGACTTAATCCAGGTTATCTAGTTACAAGTTGAGAGAGTTGGATTAGGTTACTTGGGGGTGCAATACATGACAGTGTGCTGGAAATGTGCCATACTCGACGACATGCTACAAGTCCAATTAAAGTGCCCAGATAACGGGACTGCCTGTAGTTGGAAAATCTCTTTATGAACTACTTGATCAATCTAGTTATTACCCTAGTCAGATTCAGTATGAATCTCTGACCGTGGTAATCAGGAATCCATATCCTAGGCATGATGCAAGATGAGACATGTAGCTTGTACAGGCACAACCAAGAGAATCAACCACGGTGTCAAGACAAGAGTAACTTAGCAAGTCCAGATAGCTGTCGCAACAGCGTTCAAGATTATCATGTTATGTCAGGTTACTTATCATGTTAAGAGTGCGTCACGACGGACCACTATCAAGAATTATTATGTCAAGTCAGGTTACTTATCATGTCAAGAGTGCGTTACGACGGACCACTATCAAGAATTATTATATCAAATTGCTTGTCAAGAGTGCACCACGACGGGTCACTATCAAGAGTTATCATGTCGTGTTCATGTTATCATGTTCGTACCAGATTCAAATTACTAGCTCAAGACTATCAAGTGTCAAGTCGGGTCACTATAATTTAGGTTAAGTATATAAAACATGCAAAGAAGATCGAGAACACCCATATGGGAATGAAACCATAAGTCACATATGAACCCTGATTAAAGTGAGACAAGAAGATTCTTAAAGCCGAGACAAATATCTACAACTTTCATGTCCTAAGTTTTTTTGAGATTCTAGCTACAAAACAGCTTAAACGAACAAAAATAGCAAAATAATGCAATTCCGGCGCATAGAAATTCCTGCTCATTCGTGCATCAGAATTCCTGCACATCCATGCAATAGAATTCCTGCACATCCGTGCATCATCACATCCGTGCATCAGAATTTCTGTGCATCCGTGCATCAGCATTCCTGCGCATCCATGCATCAGAATTCCTGCACATCCGTGCATCAAAAACTCACGCTGCGTCTTCAGTACATGCCCGTAGGAAGACTACGTGCATGACACACCCGGAGTCAAAGAATGCATTGCCGGGACTTTACGGTGCATGGCCTCCCGGGCGCATGGGGGTCATCATCCCCAATAACAAGTTCAGCCATAAAATTTTTAAAAACTTGCCATGGCCATAACTTCCTCATCCGAAGTCGAAATCAAGCGAAACAAAAGCCAAAACTGCATGAAATTGACTTCTCTACAACATAGAACCATTAGTTTTTGGAAATACTAAGTTTTTAGAAATCAAAACCAAGAAAAACAAGAAAAATCTTAATTCTAGATCTACAAGAATCTATCCATGGAAAGTAAAAACTCCAAGTTCTAAAAATGCTTAGAATCAAGTAAAAAAGAGAATAGAACAATAAAACTTGAGATCCATCATGAAGCAAGTTGCAATTTCCTAGGACTTGGTAGGTGGGAGGAGTAAAAGAAGAAGGTGAAGAAGTAAATGAAGAAGTAAATGAAGAAGTGAATGAGGAGAGAGAGGAGGAGTTGGGTTATATATCAACCCTCTCCATCTCAAACCAAACCAAGCCAAGCCAAGTCAAATTGAACCAAACCAAATCAAATAAACCAAGTCAAGATTAAACCAAGACTAGGCTAAGCAAGACAAGTCTAACTACGGTCCACTTGATAAATGTTAAAAATCCGTATACGTATACTGAAAATACATATAATGGAAAACAGGAGTGACAACTCTACCCACCTTAAAAGAATTCTGTTCTCGGAATTTAATCAAGAGGCTAGAGGTGTCAGGATAAGCTATACTAATACTGGCAATCTACGACTAACAGTCAATCAAACAATCATTCATACAAGGTAGAAAGTAAAAACATAAGGCATAAAGAAAATATTATACCTTATGAGTCACATAGGTGTGGATATCGCGATCGAATATCATCCTCACATTCCTATGTTGACTCACCTAATGAATGATGACCCCAAGCAACACGGACTAACTTAATTGTCTTGTTTTTGAGTATCTTCTCCCTTCGGTCCAATACGGATACGGACCTTTCCTCATACGAAAGGTTGGTACCAACAACCAATTTCAAATGATCAAGGATATGGCTCGAATCTGGAATATACCATCATAATTGTGATACATGGAAGACATCATGTACCTCGCATAACGACGGTAAAAGAGCGAGATGATAGGATACATCACCTACTCGCTCAAGAATATCAAATGACCCTATATACCTAGGACTAAGCTTTTCCTGTATGCTGAATCGAATAATGCCACGGGTAGGCGAGATCCTAAGGAATACATGGTCGTCGATAGAAAACTCAAGAGGATGCCGATGAGAATCGGCCCAATGACGCTGGCGATCTTGCACAACTCAAAGATGATCTCTGACTTGTCTGACTACCTCAATAGTTTGCGTAATCATCTCTGGACCAAGCATCTGTCTCTTACCGACATCATCCCATGCTAACGGGAATCTGTACTTTCTGCCGTACAAGGCCTCAAAGGGTGCCATCTGGATACTGGCCTGGAAATTATTGTTATAGGAGAACTCCACGAGATACAGGTAATCTTTCCACGAACCACCGAAGTCGAGTGTACATGATCGTAACATATCTTCGAGAGTTTGTATCGTGCATTCTGACTGACCATCTGTCTGCGGATGATAAGCTGAACTGAACTTGAGAAGAATTCCCAAGTTCTCTTAAAGATACCGCCAAAAGTGCGATATAAATCTTGAATCTCTATCGGATACAATACTGACTGGTACTCTATGCAACCTGACTATCTGCCTGAGGTACATCTCTGCCAGCTGATCCGTCGACTGACCAATCCTAAAAGAAAGAAAATGAGCTACCTTGGTGAGTCTGTCAACTATAGCCCAGATAACATCTCTCCCAGTTAGAGATTTAGGTAACCCAGATACAAAATCCATAGTAATGTGCTTCCATTTCCATTCTGGGATTTGTAAAGGTTGAAGAAGTCCAGCTAGTCTCTGATGTTCAGTTTTAAATTATTGGCAAACCAAACAACGAGAGATGAACCGGGCTATCTCTCTCTTTATACCATTCTACCAAAAATGCTGACGGATATCACGATACATCTTCGTACTACCGGAATGAATTAATACTGTGAACTGTGAGCTTTGGCCATGATCTCTTGTCTGATGTCACCACTAGGTACACAAAGACGCCTTCCATATCAAAGTGTACCATCCTCATGAATACATAACTCTGCTCTCCGTTCTGCTACACATTCTGTCCTAAGTCGCTGAAGCTTAGAATCCGTTGACTGAGCTAACTTAATCCTCTCAACTATACTGGACTAAACTTGCATACTGGCCATTAATGCTATATTGGTAGGAAGAACAACTTCAATACCCATCTTCTGAAGATCTACTAACAAATCTGGCTGTGCTGTTAGAAAATAAACTATGGCTCTTCTGCTCAATGCATTTGCAATAACGTTGGCCTTCCCAGCATGATACTGCAAGTTGATGTCATAATCTACTAAAAGCTCTAGCCATCTTCTCTGAGGCATGTTAAAGTCCTTCTGAATAAATACATACTTAAGACTCTTGTGGTCGGTAAAAATCTCTATCCGATCTCCATACAAATGATGCCTCTACAACTTGAGTGCGAAAACTACCGCTGCTAATTCCAAGTCATAGGTTGGGTAATTCCTCTCATGATCACGAATTTGATGTGACGCATAAGCTACTACCTTACCATGCTGCATCAAGACGCATCTCAATCCCCTGCCGGAAGCATCACAATAATTTCCATCTGGAAGCGTGAGAATGGAGGTCGTCATCAATCCTTGCTTCAACTTCTCAAATAAACTCTGACACTCTGCTATCCAAGCAAACTGAACATCCTTGCGGGTCAACTGTATCAATGGTGCTGAAATTCGAGCAAAGTCTGATACAAACTGCCAGTAATAGCCGGCCAATCCTAAGAAACTCCGAACTTCTGCGACAGTTCTGGATACTGGCCATGTCTCTATAGCCACTATCTTCTAGGGGTCCACTTCCACTCCACCTCTGGTGATGATATGACCTAAGTACGAAATACGATCCAACCAAAATTCGTACTTACTGAACTTCGCGTACAACTGGTGCTCTCTTAGAATATGAAGAACTGTACGAAGATGCTGCTCATGCTCTGCCTCATTCTTACTATAGACTAAGATGTCATCTATAAATACTATTACGAGCTGGTCCAAATAGGCCATGAAGATACGATTCACGAGGTCCATGAATACGGCTAGCGCATTGGTCGTTCCAAATAGCATAACAAGAAACTCCCAATGTCCATATCTAGATCTGAATATTATCTTCGGGATGTCTTGCTCTCTGACTCTGATCTAATGGTATCCTGACCACAAGTTAATCTTCGAGAATACTGTCGCTCCTCTGAGTTGATCAAGTAAATCATCTATCCTTGGTAGAGGATATCTGTCACGACCCGCTCCCGAATAATCGGACACGAGTCGGACACGCCCAGCCTTCGTCGTTAGACACGACAAAGTAAGCTGTACAAAACTAGGGAAATCTAACCAGATAAACATAAATGTGTACAATCTCAGCATCTATACACGATCCCAGAAAGATCACCATAATCTACAAATCCATATATCATAAAGGTACCAGAGTCAACAGGAATGAAATATACTATGAACTCCAAAAATAATATCTAGGAGTAAAGCTAAGTAGTCTAAACCTGAAGCCTCTAGCTAAGTCATGTCTCCATCATGCTCAGCTAAGATCTCGGGCTCTGGCCCATAGGATAGAACAATATCCTACAAGTACACCTGCAATATATCCAGTCAGGAGCGGAGCAAAGTATAGTTCTAGGTAATGAACAAGAACATCATGATATAGAAATGAGTACAGGAGAACATGAACTATAAAGTACAGGAAAGAATACGAAAGTACATAAATGTAAAGTACAGGAATGTAAACCATGAACCTAAAGTACAAGACATGACATGTGCATAATGTTTGAAATACAACTAGCCTATGTGACCAGCTGGGGTGAGTACATGAGCATGTATAGGAGTACATGAATATCGGTATGGCTTAGGACCCGCGTACACGATGCGAGGCCTAAGTCATCTACATGAATATAGTAACCGGGGTTTGGTCACATAGCTAGTGTATTTTCTTACCCGACACAAGTACAAGAATAAGAAATACAGGGGTACAAGATATCGTGTCATGATGTGTCACAAGAAGAGTGCAAGATATGTAAATGCACAAGACCATAGAAAAGTACTTGCCTTGCTCCGGGTGATCAAAGGTAGAAAATAAAGCTGGATGTCCACCTGATTAATAATTACAAATTGATTACTTTCTAAACAATATCATCTTGCTATATGCTCTCTAATTATATATTAATTCCAATTCTATCTCATTATATACTAAGATGCTACTTCCTACATTCTATAGCCAAATAGTATGTTAAAATTTTAAAATGCTAACAAATATTTATGAGGAGGAAATATTTTTCCTTTTTTTTTTACAAGAATCTTTCCTAGAAAATAATTAACACTTCTTTAGTAAAACACAATATTAGGAAAAATACTCTAACTCATGTTTAGAGTCTAGCAGTCAAAAACTATATTAAGCTTTATGCTACAAATTCAAATATCTCGTATAATTGTCTTAAATTAGTCTAGCCTTTCCATACAGGCAGCCAAAATCGCAATTGCTGGTATATGCTAAAGTACTAAGCCATCACTTGGCCAACCCAACGACTAAAAATCGACTCATCTACTATGGTCTAGTCATTCACAGTCCATCCACACAACAGAGTATAACAACCACACTCTTCAACTTGGTTAATTGGCTACTCATGAAGTCTTTTAAAGAAAGCAACTGAAAACACTTGATCCTTTCCCAGAAATCTTGCCAAGTTAACCCAATTTAGGATTAGAGACCAACAGCTACATCTCCTTCTTTCCAAACTTGAATTTGAAATTTAACATACTCAACTTGACAGAACAACACAACCCCTGTATAACTAAAACATGCCCCTGTGGAATGTAACACACCAAATTGGAAACCCAAACCCGCACACGAGTTGATCCCAACAGCTATTTGAGAACTCGGACTTCAGAAGAAAATTGCAAGAAAACAAAATAAAATATGGACTTCCAATTCAAATCCAACAAAACATTAATAAGAAGAATTATACATTAGTTCGACAAAATATATATCTAAACTGATCTAATAAAATATATACACAAACTCGACTTAACAGAATTATACTCAAGTCCAGTTGAAATCAAGTGCAACTCAGACAACTGTGCAAGCATTTGCCGCGCCCAACCTTGGTATTTCCTTCAATCCATCGCTACTATGTTACCCCCGGACACGCATACACTGAACATAACACAAACCCAATCTTGGACACGAACCAATCATCCATCATGAGCAGACACGAACACAACGCATGACATGAACACAACCCGGATACGGACATGAACGCAATCTACGAATCCTGCCCAACACTCTCAAACTCAAAGAGTAGAAGTAGGAATCAAAGAACCATCAGTAAGGTAGCATCAATACCTGAAGAAAGGAATCCTCGAGACACGTTTCCAGTGTCAGATACAATCATAGGACTTAGGTAGCACCCGAACTCACTGCAATGACGTATCGAAAGATACAGATCAGATCAAAACTCTTCCTCAGCCAAGCAGAGGTGACAATTCTAACTTAAACAATCGATCCATACAAATCTATAGATTCATTCAATGATATCATCAGTTCAAGCCTGAACTCATCCAAATTGAAGATCGGCTACAGAGCAAGTGTCACTTCTCCGAGCAAATTGTTCAGACAAGGAATCGATCTCTGGGAACCAAGGATCAAATGATGTAGCATTCAAATCCAACGATAATAGTCCAAATCACTATAAAGCATTCAAACCTACAGATCCGAACATATGAATCGAGACTCACCAATTCATTTATCGCTACGTCGTGCACCAGTGTCTCCGAGAAAGACATGTCGTCTTCGTCGTCCACACTTGTCACCGGGAAAGAGCTCGATACGTCGTCGCCGCTGTTTGCTGAAGATGATAAAGCTCCGCCGATGAAATCGTGTGCCCTCTGTTCTGGTACAGCGGTACGTCGGAGTGTTTGTGAATCGCCGGGAAGTCGAACGCCATTGTCGTCAGTGGTCAGCTAACCGCCGTGGAGAGATTCTTTAGTAGTAATGGAGGAACACCTGGCCGCCGACGAGGTTGGGAAGGAAGCAGCGCGTTGTCCACTGCGTAATCACCGATCGTCGCCATCGCTGTGGTGGGAAAGAGGTCGGACGCCGACATCGGTGGTGGTCGTCCCCGCCATGGCCGAACTTTGAAAGATTAGGATTAGGGTTTTGGTCTGAACGAATTGGGGAAGAAGAGTTCTGAGAAAAATAGCTTGGAAAGAAATATAAGAAGAGCAATACTTCTCTCTCCTCTATTTAGTTATTAAGAAATCAAAAATTTACAATAACCCCCTCTACCTAAGGGCAATTTTTGTCACGACCCGCATCCTGTTTAGGGGCACGAGCACGTGGGTACGTCCAGCCTACGCCGCAGTATCAGTGGTAGACCGCTGTAAAGGTCATCTAGAATATACAGAATCTAAGACACAATAATATAACCTGTCATTTTTGCACGAAGGAATATAACCACAACTCAATCACATAATTCTAAGGAAGATAAACACGATGATAAAGATAAAGATAAAGATGAGATAAATAGTCTGAAACAACGCTGAGTCACAATCACAAGTTCAGAAACCAAGACATAAAAAAATATCCCAAAATAAATACTACAAGTCTCAATGTATCAAACTGGAATGTAATCAGGACAAAATCTAGGTGAACTAGGTCACTACTGGCAGTACGTCCTCTACGAGCACCGGGTCCACAGGCTGGTCCTGGTCGTAGGCTCCATCTATGCCAAACCCGTAGTAGGTCGGGCAATCTACATCTAAATTCTCTGAAAAACAATAGGGGTTATCCTGTCAGGATATGAGCAAGTACAAACACTAACAGCAGTTCTATGTGAATTGACAAATACTATAAGAGACAATCATAATGAAATACAAGATGAAATATCAAGATCGAAAGTAAAATGGTACAAGAGAACTGGATATCATGTCATGTGTGAGATATAAGATAAAATTGGAATATAAACAATGGAAAGTAATCTGAGGTATGATGTAAACATAAAAATAAAGTACCACGAGATATTAGAGCGTTATGTGATCGGCTTGAGTCAAGATCAGGCTGTTCCATTTGACCGGCTATGCACAGGTAGTATAATAGTATAGGATCAGGCCGGCCAAAATAGAAAGCTATGTATAAGTAGTATAAGGTCAGGCTACACCCTACATGTGGTGAGGGTGGAGCTATGCACAAGTAATAAACAAGTAGGGGTAATGATCACATAACCTCTAATAACTCTCCATCTTCGAATAGTATAATAAATCCAGACATGACTGGTCATGACACGGGATTCGAAGAGCAGGGGGCCAGCCCACTCCCAAATTGGTGTCTATACAAGTACATGAAATAATATCGAACAATGTACTCATATACCAGGTAAACCTGGAATAACATCTCATGACGAGATTCACGTATACTAGTCTGTGTATCCTCGTATCGAGAATAAAGTATAACACTACAACTGAATCGGATATAGTAGATATCAAAGTAATAAAAACTATCAGAGAATGTACTTGCCTGTTGTCCTGAGCTACTACAACCCACTCAATGAGCCACGAACGGTCAACTCACACAACTGTCTCCTAATGCTGAAACAGACATTACCAACATTCTTAGAATGGTCAAATTAGCTAGAAATGCCTACCCATAAGTCCAACTCTGGACACAGGAGCAAAAAGGTAATTTCGGGTAAAAATGGTATCCGTCGTTGGACCCACTTTGTACCAAAAAATGTGCCAGAACCTACGGTCTCTAAAGTCATCAAACTATATGTCTACAGGTCCAGTTTGACGAGACGAACCCAACCGTATGTCCAAAGTTGGATTCCGGTGGGCCGTGCACAAATTCACCCGTTAGATTGGGTCGCGGGCCCGCCAAAATAGTGTTCCGATCGACCGTCTCAGAATCGGACCAAACTTGGCATACAGGACCTGAAAAATGATACGGTCCTATTGGTATAAGTTTTATCTCAATATGACGAGTGTGCACGAAGTAATTGACAAATATGCAAAAGGCCGATACGGTAAATTTTTGACGGATACGCATCAAATTCGTCGCGCACACGCGACCAATTTGAATTTCGTCAAATCCCACACGTCCACGAAGTCGTTACGTACCTTTCGATATTTTTGGTTCGCGACCACGTCGCTCGGATTAATGGCACAGACGGTGTATCGGGACAATTTTTCTAAAAATTCAGTTTTGAAAATTAGTTTTTTCCAGGTTCACGAACCAATAACTTTCTGTACAGTGCATGAAATTTAGTTCTACAAAAAGAGTTTTAAAGCCCTATAGGTTGTCTACAAGTCTCTTCAAACCGATTTTAAAAACTTGTAACACGCTGGTCGCAAATCGGCCATAAAGTTAGGGTTTTGGGACAGTTTCTAAACCTAGATATTCGAATTTTTTCTCGATTTTGGAACTCATTTTTCTTCGCACATGATGCAAATCGGTACGAACTATTTGAAGGAAATTAAAGGTGTATATGTTAGGATCATACCTGACTAAGTGGTTTACAAAACGATGGAGCAAGGAAAGAGAAATCTATTTCCGAAGTTGGCTCTTCGCTGACAGTTTCCGTGCGTGGGTGGGCTGCTCGTTGTGCATTTTCCGACGATGGACGGCCACGAATTGGTCGACGACGATGTCGGGGTGTACGCTGGGTTGGAGGTGACGGCTAGGGTTTGGGTTTGTAACACCCAGTTATCTAAATGAGGATAATTTTGAAAATTTGTGATTTTAATTATTTATTTATGATATTTAAATCGTATAATATGATTTTTGGTGATTTTTAATCATTTTAAAACTATTTAAAAACCATAACTGTGATTTTGATGTGCAGCTAGTGAAACCCTAGAGACTATCTGCCCTAGAGCCTAACCATGTGATTGGAATTTTTATTTATCATTTTTAGCCTAGGGACAATTTGGTTATTTTAACTTATTAGAATTATTAATTTATTTATTGGATTGATGGTTGTTAATTTTGACTTTTACTAGTTATGACTTAAGAGACTAGCCTAGATGTTGACCCTAGTTATGGTGACTTGAATAGCATGGTGTGACCCTATTCTAACTTAAGTCAACCTAAGTTAGGTCACTTAGGATCAAGTTTGAATAGAAGGATTAATGAATAGGTTCATAGGCTTGAGACTTGTGAATTGATTTCATGACTAGTGCAACTTGGCCCATAGCCCACTAGTGTAACTCTAACCCTAATTTTATCCTTTATGACCAGCCACCTAGGGATTCCCAACCCTATAAAATCTCTATTCCTATTGTTCTTCCTCTTTTATATCATTTCTTCATTTGACAAAAACCAAGGTTTGTTCCCTTCTTCAAAATTCTTATTTTATTCATTTATCCTCCTTTTTCATCCTAGTCATTTGCAGTGGGTTCTAAATGATGTTTATGGACTATTGGTGGAGAGCTATTTCAGTTTGGGATCAATTTGGAGCATTTGGCTATCAAGGAGAACACTCCTCCATTTGAAGCTTTTATTGCTATTTGCACCTATAGGTAAAACTCCTTTAATTGTGCTAATATTCTGATTTCTTTGCATATTAGGCTAGATCTAGGTGTCCCCTAGCTGTCCCTAGAATTTGGGTGGAATTCGTGTCCGTTTGGTGTCCGTATCGGACACGTGTCATAGTGTATATGTAAGTGTTTGATTAAATGCCTCTTAAGAATTTATTTTTAATTTTTTTAAAACTAATTACATGGAATTATAGATCTATGTATGTGCATTACTTTTTGTGAAGACTGAGTCCCATTTTGTGTCGTGTCGTATCAGCACTGGACACGAATTTGTCACCGCACAGGCACGGGCAGTGTCCTGCTGCCCGACCCTTCGTTCTCCTCACTCAGGACACGAAGAAACGTGGGATTTTAGGTAAATGTTGGGGCAATCACTGACACTATGCTCCTAAAATTTGGGAGCATATGGTTCACCACACGAGGAGAAATTATGCGCGCACTAGACATACACTGTGTGCACACACGTGAATTCGCCTCTCTGATACGCACTCGCACACACGATACGACACCACTTGGACACGTTACCGGCTCATGGACACGTAGACCTACCCTAGGCGAACACGTGTGCACGGCCACATGTCTTCATGTGGCCTGTGTCGTGTGCTAGACACGTGTGCACGCGTGCACGAGACAGTCCTGTTCACAATTTAGGTGTCTGTGTGTTTTGAGTGATTAGACACGATTGTGTCCAGTTTCCTGGACACAAAGACACCCCACGACACGTGTACATGTGTGTCATTTATTACCAACTTTCTAAACTGTTATTAGCTATTTATTTCAATTCAAAATTGTGAATTTCCTATGTTTTCTGATACGGACTGACATTGGTATTTTTTTCTAAGAATTTTGAATGTATGTAACCTGTTTTATGTGTTTTAATCAATTGGTTGTACACCTATATATATCTGGAAGTTAACCTACATGTTAGGTTTAGGAATAGCATGGGTTTTAGTTTTCAAAATTGGCATTTGGTTTTAAGTTGAACTGTTAAGACTGATACATGTTCACTGTTGGGTTTTCTGAAATTTAGAGAGTTTTTAAACTAAATTTCCATGATTAAATTACAATGATTAGTTCATCTGTGTATGTTAGGTTTGATGTTAACTAAAGGTTTGGATACGAACTTGGTGTGGATTGATGTATGGACTGTTTAGGACTGTTGACTGTAAACTTATCAACTGTCACTATGTACCATGAATTCCTGTGAACAACACCCATAGCACTGTTCCTGAGACACATTAATCTAAGAACACATAGCTAATGACACACACATTGCATACAGAATTGCCACTCACAATGTATGTATACTGTTGAAATTCTGGGAACACACAGGACACTGAATTGTACACTGAATTATGAGTCCTATGTACACTACCTCTAGACACACACACACTACTGCTACACATGACACTTTTCCACACATATATACACACTAGCACATGTCACTATGTGGAAGCTAAAATTTGAGTATGGTTTAACACACACAGGGCACACCCATGAACTAAACTGTCACACATGGTTCCTGACTCTACACACTGCTTCACTGTCTAAACTGGATTTCAAACACATTGCACACTGTCACAGAAATCCTGAGAACACATTCACTGATTCAACTCACTGTAGTTGGGTTCATTGCCTAACACATTACATTGCACCTACCTGCTGTTTTCACTGAGACATATATGTTACACAGACACACACTACATTACACTGTTACTGAGAACTAAACCTATGAACACACACACACATAAATGTATACACACACACATGACTAAAACCTTAGAACACACCCACTCATACACATAACTCACATTTTACTGATATGCATGCACTATTGATTCCTATTTTACACTACACTCATGTATACACACTACACATATGCACACATTGTCCTTCTTTTCTCTCTCTTTAATTATGTGTGTATATATATATATATATATATATATATATATATATATATATATATATATATATATAATATCTCTAATTAGCTAGATAAATGTAATGTATATGCATATTGCCTATAATGTAATATATATATGTAATCTTATATAACTTTATGTATGTAGATACATGTGTGTGGATGTAATATATATATAATATATTGATTTTCATATAAGATATCTACTTGGCCTTGATAATTGGTTTTGGATTAGGATTCATGAGTTTAGCCTAATTAGGATTTGATTTGGGAGATGTATGCATAGTCATGATCTAATGTATTGGTATATAGGCAATGTAGGCATGTATGAATGAATGAAGGTAAAATGTAAGTTGTATGTAAGGTGATGCAATGTTCTATGTTAACATAAATCCTATACTTACCTCATGTACCCCTTACACTATGTCTCTACACATTGCTATGACACTATGTTGACACTATCACTATGACACTAGTTCACATTGAATGCATGTTGCACTTGGCCCCTTTTCCTACATGTTCACTCACCCCTTATCTCTCCATATATATGTTGTGTGTGATTAGCTTAGCTTGGTTTGGCTTGTGCTTGTATTTGATTTATAGACTAGATTGGTTAGGCCTAGTGAGACTTGTTAGACTTGATTGGGCTAGGACTTGACCTAGTTGACCTAGTTTGACTAGTGTGGTAGACTAGAGTTGACCAAGTGTTGACTATAGTCTAGTTTGACCTAGACATCATGCAGATGCATTGTAGATTACATTTATCATCTCCTGTATATGTCTTGACTTGTGTTGCTCTAAATAGGAGTTAGATACCTCATCTCGGACAATATATTCTCACAGATATTCAGATACCAGGCGAGTACATTCTATGATCATTTTATAACTTGCTTAGGATTATATTCCTGCTCTAGATTACCATATTTGATGCTGTCACGATATTATCACGGATTGGTACTATATGGATCCCTATATTGAGATGTTATCTCCTCCGGGAGCATCGGATACATCATGTCGTGTGTTTCATGTATATCATGTGTAACACCCACTTTTCTAAATGAGGGTAATTTTGAACTTTTATAATTTTGATTAATCGATAATAAGATTTAACTCATGTTGTGATTTTTGGTAATTTTTTTAATCAATTTAAAACTATTTAAAATGTTGAATTGTGATTTTGATGGTTAACTAGTTAATCCTTAGTTTTGCTAAGCTTAGAGACTAACCATGGGGACCTAACCATGTGATTAGAATAACTATTTATAACTTTTTAGGCTAAGGGTATTTTTGGTCATTTTGTGACTTTTGAATTATTTAGGATTTTGATTAATTGGTGAATTTTAGATTATTTTAATAATATTTAAATTAATGTATTATGATTTTGGTCATTTTTTATATTTTAATATTTTAGAATTTTTTTATATTTTTAATATTGTTTTTATTGGATTTGTTTCGTCGGGTTTGAGTTTCGTCTCGTTCCGACTTGTATTGTGATCCGGGTAGCTTGAACTCTAGATGGGACCCAATATTAAGTTAAGCATGGCTCACAAGACCCAACATTAAGTTAGTTAATTAAACTAATTTTTATCATGTTAGAATGGTTAAGTTAGAGACTCAAAACTTGATCATTTTGACCCCAAACTTGAACCTAGTATAGACTTAACTATATGAGACTAGAGAGGGGCAATTAGGACATTTCCTATTAGTCCTAATAGACTCTTTATGGCAACCACCTTTAGGAGAGAATGATTCATTTCATTCATTACAATCTTACCTCTTTTATAGAGCCTTCCCATTGATTGGATCTCCAAATCAAATCATTCCTTCACCAAACCTTCCCTCAATCATTTCCATTCTCCAAGGGAAGGGTGCTACTAAGGATTGGAAGAGGAGTGCAAGGAGGAGTGTCCACTTTGAGAGATCTTCGTATCGGAGCCGTGTCCTAAAGGATTTCATTGGGATTCCACTCCCAATAGGTAAAACCCATCCTCTAAATCAATTTTCTTTACATATAAATTAGTTTTGAATCCGTAGGATCCATCCTCATGCATGTGTCCTATTTAGATTCAAATTTGAGGCCATTTGGAGCTCTCTTGAGGATTTTAGATATGTGTCTTGTGTCCTACTTGATAGATCCCAAATTAGGACACCCCATGTGTATGTATGTATGATAATAGTTTAAATAGATATTTAAATTCAGTTTTATAATGGTTAGAGAGTGGATTGATCTTTGTTAGGATGGTTGGAATGAGTTTCATTTGGATACCTATGTTTGTATGCAAGTATCTTGGCCTATATGTGTTCTTTTGTCAAATCTGTCATAATTTTCATCTACGTTTTTATTAACCAAAGCAACTTAGAAATATCATAACTTTTAGCTTAGAACTCCGATTTATCTCCCATTTTTTAAAAGAACCGTATCGAATTTAGCTTTCCAAATATATATTTTAATAAGCCAAATTCTTTCTGTAACTTTCTGTAGAATTATTTGAGTGTCAGCTGTACGAAAGACGAACGTGTTTCGGTATTTTCGCGATTTCGAGAGCTTCCGGACACAAAAATGCAATCCATTTAAAGTTTCGGAAAGCTAACACAAAGGGCTACGACATACTTTAATCATAGAATTTAGTGAATGCCCAATTGGTATAGTATTGGTTTTAAGTAGAAGATTGACTATACGATATATGCATTTTGTGTAACCTATGAGCCTATGTAGTATGGATATTAAATGAATATAGAGTATGTAATACATGATATGTTAGATGAATGAAATAATATATATATATATATTCTCTTTACATTATTGTATATATGGTTGAATGCAAGCATATAGGAATGCAATTAATATAATGCATATAAGCAATGTATGAATAAAAGAATGATATATAATTTATGCATGAAAGTATATAATAAATGCTAGATATGAATGCAAGATATTTATGTAATGATAGATATGAATGCATAATGTATAAATATTGTAATGCAATATATAATGATAACATGTATGGTAATGTAGAGTATATGATGCAAGCATGAATGAATGGAGGAAATACATGTATATAGGTAATATAGAATGTAATATATGAATGCAACCATGCAAGATAATGTAATATATGAAAGGAATGAATGATAATATATAACATGATATGTAAGGTAATGCAAGGTATAAAATATATAATGTGTGCATGTTTGTATGTCTCTATGTTAATGTATGAAATGATATGAATATACAATGTATGCATATGTATAAAATATGTAGGTAATGCATAGATGCATGAATGAAATAAATGTTTGCAATATGTTAATATAAATACAAGTATCTAATATGCATGAATGTAAGTATAATATAATACATGTATACATGTATGTATCATGTAAATGTAATATACATGATATGTATGTATGCATGTATACAAGATAAGTTTGTATGTATGTATTTCTATAAACTGAGTTAACCTATAACCTTTTACACACATACATTCATACACCCTTTGACATCATGTATCGCATGTCACATACACATACCTATCACTAAATTTTAGAACATTAACACAAATCCTTTCACACACATGCCAAACACACACATACTCACTTGCTCTTTTACCTCTCTTTCTCTCTCTATATATATATGTATGTGCCTATATATATAGCTTTCCTTATATATCTATGTATATGAATATGTGAATAGTGATGCATATATATATGTGGGATGCACATATAGGTAGCCTATATGTTATGAGTGTACTACAATATATTAGATATACATATTGTTATGTGTATATGTGTTTGTGGTTTGGCTTAGGCATGATATACCCTATAGCCTAGGGTTCTTAGCCTATGGTGTGTCTGTTTGCCTAGTGAGAGTTTAGTTAGACTTGTTTAGTCTTGATTAGGCCTAGAATAGACTAGTTAGACTAGTATAGACTTGTTTGGTTTAGGTTAGATCTAGTTGACCTAGTTTGACTAGTCTAGTTTACTAGAGTTGACCAAAGATTGACTTTAGCCTAGATTGACCCCAAACTTCATGTAGATGCGTTGTAGCATTCTATTTTCTTATTTTAGACTTGTTGTGACTTGTACTGTTCTATAGGAGACAGACACCACTCCTTGGACAATATATTCTCTTCGGACATTCTGGATACCAGGCGAGTACATTCTCTGATCATTTCATATCCTGCTTAGAATTATTTTCCTGCATTAAATTACTTTACTTGATACTGTCACGTTGGTCACACGGATTAGTAATATATGGATCCCTTCTTGAGATGTTATCCCTTCAGGGAGCATCGGGTACTACATGTTCTGTGTGTTTCACTTACATGGCGTATCACTATGCATCTTTGGTTCTTTGATCACTTGTGACATATACCCTTATGATCATAGAGTCTTCTTTGAATCCTTATCCCATTTATTGGGTTTTCCAGAATCTCCATTTATGGGACTACTATGTACCACCCTTCGGGGGCTGTTACATAGAATCATAACATAACCTGGTTGGATCCTTGTGTACTGATTGGGGGTACGGAGGAGTATAAATAGTCATGTGAACAATTCCAAAGTAGAATAGCCATGTACGCCTCTTTAGTATAGCCATATGTAAATCAAGCCGTTTACATGTCGACTTTGTACTCTAAATTACTAGTCACTGGTAGCACTTTACTTATAGTAGATACTTCTATTACAGTTTTCTCTCTTTCTTTTCATACTGCATTTTTTCAGTATCTATATCTTACTTTACTGCATGATTATATTTTCTAACCTGATATGAACTGTTGAGATGTATTGTGCTCGCTCCTGTCCTGACTGGACCTGTTGATAAATTTTACAGATAGCCTGGAGGTTGCCTGCTAGCTTAGAGGAGACACAGTAGAGGTTGTATAGATAGCTAGGGTTTTGCTTATAGCTTGTTTTCAGTTGCCTTGAGTTGTATTTATGGATTACTGTATTTGAGCTTTGAGATATATTTCTGGGTTTGTGTATCTTAGACACTTAGACTTCTATCTGCGGTATCTCTTCTGGATTTTATGTTTTATCTATCTTCCATTATGCTCTACCTTAGATGTGATTGAGTTTACATTCTGCTATGTCACCCCCATTCGGGGAGTATAAACTGCTTAGCTTTATAATGTTAGATATTGTGACCTAGGACAACGTTCTACCGCCGACACTGCGGCGTAGGCTGGGCGTTGTTACGTACTCGTACCCTCACAGTAGGTGCGGGTCGTGACATGTTTTTAGTGGTGGCCCATGCAGGTCGAGTTTGTGTAGTGGTATTCAAACTAGAGTACCACTACAGCCTGCAGTAGGATTAGGATATATTTTTGAAGGTACTCAATCACAGTTAGGCCTCCTTGAGAGATTCCTGTGACGACCCTTGAGAATCTTATTTTAACTTCGATTTGAAATCTATTTTTTCTCTGATTTGATTTACCTTTACTTCCTGTTATTGAACTTGATTTTGATGGATTATTGTTGAATTTTGAATCTTGATGTTGGTGGTTGAATTTGAGTCTGTATTTATATGATTTTTGACGAATTATTGTTGAATTTTGAATTTTGATGTTAGTGGTTGAATTTGAGTCTGTATTTTTATGATTTTTGATGGATTATTGTTGAATTTTGAATCTTGATGTTAGTTGTTGAATTTGAGTTTGTATTTATATGTATATGTACATTTTTTTGGAATTAAGGTATAACCTGATAACATACTTGATAAGGACAGTGAGAAAGGTAAAAGTCTACTTTATTATGGAATTTAGAATTTATTGCAGTCATATTTGCTAGCATGACAAGGACGTAGAGCCTGATATAGCTATACTTATCTTAGTTATGAAATCTATATTTTCTTGCAGCCATACCGGGTGGCGTGGTAAGAATTCTAGATAACATGATTATAGGGTGTATGCCTTATTATGGATTCTATCGTTTATTGCAGCTATGCTTATTGGCGTGACAGAATTCTGACAACATAATTTCAGGAAGACGCATATGATTATCAGATTGTACCTTAAATATTTTTGAACATGTTTTCTCTACTTTTGTTTCAGTCCTTCAAAAAAAAAGAAAAAAAAGAGAGAATTGTTATTTGTTTGTTTTGTTTTGTTTCTCATTATTTAACTTAGGAGTAGCTTTAGCTGTTTTTATAAACTTTGTGTAACTTCTTACTATGAATTTCTTCTTAATACAATGAATCGATGATTTTACTAGACCTTATCTTGGATTTGATAGTTTAGATATGGGTTTCAAAATGGTTTCTTCTTTTAAACGGATAAGCAGAACAGATTTTATCGTTATTTCCTTCTTGCTACTATCCTTGTATTAAATAATAATAATAATAATAAAACTGTCTTGATTTTACCAATCACCTACTTGCAATCTTGGTAGGAATCTAAATGTTAGTCTTAACGTAGAATTAATTTTTATATTGGAACAAGAGAATATATGAATATATATATATATATATATATATATATATATATATATATATATATATATATATATATATATATATATATATATATATATATATATATATATATATATATATATATATATAGCAGACACTTGCCTGATACGTGTGCATGCTGCACTTTGAATTCCAACCTATCTAAATACATATTAATATGTTGTTGATGTTTAAATTGTCAAAACCCCAATATTTTCGGTTCTCTGCTTTTTCCAGTTTAAATTCGTAATTCAAATATAAATTTCATGTTAGTAGTTTTGTTTATATCACTGCACTTGTATATTATATACAGGGTTTCAACTCTTAAGAGAATTGGTTGAGTTTTGTGTTTGAATTTGACAAATCTAAGACTGTGTGCATATTAACCCTTAATACTGGATTCCAAATGTTTAGTTCAACTTGCTATTTTTTTTAAAAAAAATTTAATATTTAGAGCTGTGTACATTGTTGTATGTAGGGATATAAGGTTTATACTCTTACATGTTAGGTTGTGATAAACATTGGGTTAGTTGATGTTGAATTTCTCCAAATCCTAAAACTGAATACATGTTAATATTTCACATTGATTTCTAATGTTTAGTTAATATGTAATATTGAACTGTATGCATAGTTAAATGTATGGATAGTATGTTAGGGTTTCTTCTCTACCATGTTAGGATGTATTGGAAGCATTAAGTTAGTTGTGATGTTTCAAATCTCTAAAAATCTGAAACTGTATTATGTTAATATTACATTGGTTTAAATGTTAGCTTATTTTCAGATTTTGTATGTAAATGTTGAACTAAAACTGGGTTTAACCTTTCAATACTAAAGCTATAACCCTGTACAAGAACACACACACCCTAACTTAGTATACACTGCCATGTAAACCTAACCCTTCCTCTCTATGTTATGTTCATATATCTATATAGATATATATATATATATAGTTTATGCATACATGTTAGAATGTATATAGATACATAACTAAATTTCTACCTCTCTATACATATAGATATATGTATATATATGGTTAGCATTGCATGTTATGAGTAAATGGGTTGTGCATTGTAGATTGTTTAACCAATATACCATGAGTAGTGTAACTTGATAGCTATTGTTTTGAAACCCAAATTCTCCTATACACTTTCATGTATATTTCACACACACACACACATGCCTACTATCTAACGATATGAACATGTCCACATACACCCATACACACACTAACCACATAACCTTTACATAATGCTAGATTTTCCCCTTCTAACACTATATATATATATATATATATATATATATATATATATATATAATATATATATATATATATATATATATATATATATATATATATATATATATATATATATATATATATTGTGATTGGATTTTAATGCTCGACATTTGTGCTTTAAATTTTGATTTGATTATGCCTTAAAGCCTTGATGATTTGTTATTTCTGTATCTTTTTCAGTTTAACACCCCTGATTGCTTGTAAGTTTTGATACCCTATGATTGTTTTGGTCTAGTGTAACTAGTATACCTAGATGAGACTTTCACTACCACCGTATGCCATGACCCTGTATGTCGTCCTTTTAAATCGTATGATTTGTTTAAGTTCTGAGACTTTGATTGTGGGGGTTTGACCTAGAAGGAGTATGAACATTTTAATTTCGAGGACAAAATTTTTCTAAGGGGGGTAGGATTGTAACACCCACTTTTCTAAATGAGGATAATTTTAAACTTTTATAATTTTGATTAATCGATAATAAGATTTAACTCATGTTGTAATTTTTGGTAATTTTTTTAATCAATTTAAAACTATTTAAAATGTTGAATTGTGATTTTGATGGTTAACTAGTTAATCCCTAGTTTTTCTAAGCTTAGAGACTAACCATGGGGACCTAACCATGTGATTAGAATGACTATTTACAACTTTTTAGGCTACGGGTATTTTGGTCATTTTGTGACTTTTGAATTATTTAGGATTTTAATTAATTGGTGAATTTTAGATTATTTTAATAATATTTAAATTGATGTATTATGATTTTGGTCATTTTTTATATTTTAATATTTTGGGAAAATGTTATATTTTTAATATTGTTTTTATTGGATTTGTTTCGTCGGGTTTGAGTTTCGTCTCGTTCCGACTTGTATTGTGACCCGGGTAGCTCGAACTCTAGATGAGACCCAATATTAAGTTAAGCATGACTCACAAGACCCAACATTAAGTTAGTTAATTAAACTAATTTTTATCATGTTAGAATGGTTAAGTTAGAGACTCAAAACTAGATCATTTTGACCCCAAACTTGAACCTAGTCTAGACTTAACCATATGAGACTAGAGAGGGGCAATTAGGACATTTCCCATTAACCTAAATGGACTCTTTATGGCAGCTACCTTTAGGAGAGAATGATTCATTTCATTCATTACAATCTTTCCTCTTTTATTTCCCTTTTGTTCTTCCCCAATTTTAGAGAGCCTTCCCATTGATTTGATCTCCAAATCAAATCATTCCTTCACCAAACCTTCCCTTAATCATTTCCATTCTCCAAGGAAGGGTGCTACCAAGGATTGGAAGAGGAGTGCAAGGAGGAGTGTCCACTTTGAGAGATCTTCGTATCGGAGCCGTGTCCTAAAGGATTTTATTGGGATTCCACTCCCAATAGGTAAAATCCATCCTTTAAATCGATTTCCTTTGCATATAAATTAGTTTTGAATCCGTAGGATCCATCCTCATGCATGTGTCCCATTTAGATTCAAATTTGAGGCCATTTGGAGCTCTCTTGAGGGTTTTAGATATGTGTCTTGTGTTCTACTTGATAGATCCCAAATTAGGACACCCCATGTGTATGTATGTATGATAATAGTTTAAATAGATATTTAAATTCAGTTTTATAATGTTTAGAGAGTGGATTGATCTTTGTTAGGATAGTTAGAATGAGTTTCATTTGGATACCTATGTTTGTATGCAAGTATCTTGGCCTATATGTTTTCTTTTGTCAAATCCGTCATAATTTTTATCCACGTTTTTATTAACCAAAGCAACTTAGAAATGTCATAACTTTTAGCTTAGAACTCTGATTTATCTTCCGTTTTTTTAAAAGAACCGTATCGAAGTTAGATTTCCAAATATATATTTTAATAAGCCAAATTCTTTCTGTAACTTTCTGTAGAATTATTTGAGTGTCAGCTGTACGAAAGACGAATGTGTTTCGATATTTTTACGATTCCGGGAGCTTCCGGACACGAAAATGCGATCCGTTTAAAATTTCGGAAAGCTAACACAAAGGGCTACGACATACTTTAATCCTAGAATTTAGTGAATACCCAATTGGTACAGTATTGGTTTTAAGTAGAAGAGTGACTATACGATATATGCATTTTGTGTAACCTATGAGCCTATGTAGTATGGATATTAAATAAATATAGAGTATATAATGCATGATATGTTAGATGAATAAAATGATATATATATATATATGATATATATATATATATATATATATATAAAATATATATATATATATATATGATATATATTCTCTTTACATTAATGTATATATATGGTTGAATGCAAGCATGTAGGAATGCAATTAATATAATCCATATAAGCAATGCATGAATGAAAGAATGATATATAATATATGCATGAAAGTATATAATGAATGCTAGATATGAATGCAAGATATATATGTAATGGTAGATATGAATGCATTATGTATAAATATTGTAATACAATATATAATGATAACATGTATGGTAATGTAGAGTATATGATGCAAGCATGAATGAATGGAGGAAATACATGTATATAGGTAATATAGAATGTAATATATGAATGAAAGCATGCAAGATAATGTAATATATGAAAGGAATGAATGATAATATATAACATAAAATGTAAGATAATGCAAGGTATGAAATATATAATGTGTGCATGTTTGTATGTTTCTATGTTAATGTATGAAATGATATGAATATACAACGTATGCATATGTATAAAATATGTAGGTAATGCATAGATGCATGAATGAAATGAATGTTTGCAATATGTTAATATAAATATAAGTATCTAATATGCATGAATCTAAGTATAATATAATACAAGTATACATGTATGTATCATGTAAATGTAATATACATGATATGTATGTATGCATGTATACAAGGTAAGTATGTATGTATGTATTTCTATAAACTGAGTTAACCTATAACCTTTTACACACATGCATTCATACACCCTTTGACATCATGTATCCCATGTCACAGACACCTACCTATCACTAAATTTTAGAATATTAACACATATCCTTTCACACACATGCCAAACACACACATACTCACTTACTCTTTTACCTCTCTTTCTCTCTCTATATATATGTATGTGCCTATATATATAGCTTTCCTATATATATCTATGTATATGAATATGTGAATAGTGATGCATATATATATGTGGGATGTACATATAGGTAGCCTATATGTTATGAGTGTACTACAATATATTAGATATATATATTGTTATGTATATATGTGTTTGTGGTTTGGCTTAGGCATGATATAGCCTATAGCCTAGGGTTCTTAGCCTATGGTGTGTCTGTTTGCCTAGTGAGAGTTTAGTTAGACTTATTTAGTCTTGATTAGGCCTAGAATAGAATAGTTAGACTAGTAAAGACTTGTTTGGTTTAGGTTTGACCTAGTTGACTAGTCTAGTTGACTAGAGTTGACCAAAGGTTGACTTTAGCCTAGATTGACCCCAAACTTCATGTAGATGCATTGTAGTAGTCTATTTCCTTATTTTAGACTTGTTGTGACTTGTACTGTTCTATTGGAGACAGACACCACTCCTCGGACAGTATATTCTCTTCGGACATTCAGGATACCAGACGAGTACATTCTCTGATCATTTCAATATCCTGTTTAGAATTATTTTTCTGTATTAAATTACTTTACTTGATACTGTCACGTTGGTCACACGGATTAGTAAAATATGGATCCCTTCTTGAGATGTTATCCCTTCAGGGAGCATCGGGTACTACATGTTCTGTGCGTTTCACTTACATGGCGTATCACTATGCTTCTTTGGTTCTTTAATCACTTGTGACATATACCCTTATGATCACAGAGTCTTCTTTGAATCCTTATCCCATTTATTGGGTTTCCCAGAGTCCTCATTTATGGGACTACTATGTACCACCCTTCGGGGGCTGTTACATGGAATCATAACATAACCTGGTTGGATCCTTGTGTACTGATTGAGGGTACGGGGGAGTATAAATAGTCATGTAAATAATTCCAAAGTAGAATAGCCATGTACGCCTCTTTAGTATAGCCATGTACAAATCAAGCCGTTCACATGTCGACTTTGTACTCTAAATCACTAGTCACTGGTACCTCTTTACTTATAGTAGATACTTCTATTATAGTTCTCTCTTTTTGTTTACATACTGTATTTTTTTAGTATCTATATCTTACTTTACTGCATGATTATATTTTCTAACCTGCTATGAACTGTTGAGATGTATTATGCTCGCTCCTGTCCTGACTAGACCTGTTGATAAATTTTACAGATAGCCTGGAGGTTGCCTGCTAGCCTAGAGGAGACACAGTAGAGGTTGTATAGATAGCTAGGGTTTTGCTTATAGCTTGTTTTCAGTTGCCTTGAGTTGTATTTATGGATTACTGTATTTGAGCTTTGAGATATATTTTTGGGTTTGTGTATCTTAGACACTTAAACTTCTATCTGCGGTATCTCTTCTGGATTTCATGTTTTATCTATCTTCTATTATGCTCTACCTTAGATGTGATTGAGTTTACATTCTGCTATGTCACCCCCATTCGGGGAGTATAAACTGCTTAGCTTTATAATGTTAGATATTGTGACCTAGAACAGCGTTCTACCGCCGACACTGCGGTATAGGCTGGGCGTTGTTACGTACTCGTACCCTCACAGTGGGTGCGGGTCGTGACACATTTTAGTGGTGGCCCATGCAGGTTGAGTTTGTGTAGTGGTATTTGAACTAGAGTACCACTACAGCCTGCAGTAGGATTAGGATATATTTTTGAAGGTACTCAATCACAGTTAGGCCTTCTTGAGCGATTCCTGGGACGACCCTTGAGAATCTTATTTTAACTTCGATTTGAAATCTATTTTTCCTCTGATTTGATTTACCTTTACTTCCTGTTATTGAACTTGATTTTGATGGATTATTGTTGAATTTTGAATCTTGATGTTAGTGGTTGAATTTGAGTCTGTATTTATATGATTTTTGACGAATTATTGTTGAATTTTGAATTTTGATGTTAGTGGTTGAATTTGAGTCTGTATTTTTATGATTTTTGATGGATTATTGTTGAATTTTGAATCTTGATGTTAGTTGTTGAATTTGAGTTTGTATTTATATGTATATGTATATTTTTTTGGAATTAAGGTATAACCTGATTACATACTTGATAAGGACAGTGAGAAAGGTAAAAGTTTACTTTATTATGGAATTTAGAATTTATTGCAGTCATATTTGCTAGCATGACAAGGACGTAGAGCTTGATATAGCTATACTTATCTTAGTTATAAAATCTAGATTTTCTTGCAGCCATACAGGGTGGCGTGGTAAGAATTTTAGATAACATGATTATAGGGTGTATGCCTTATTATGGACTCTATCGTTTATTGCAGCTATGCTTATTGGCGTGGCAGAATTCTGACAACCTAATTTCAGGAAGACGCATATAATTATTAGATTGTACCTTAAATATTTTTGAACATGTTTTTTCTACTTTTGTTTCAGTCCTTCAAAAAAAAGAGAGAATTGTTATTTGTTTGTTTTATTTTGTTTCTCATTATTTAACTTAGGAGTAGCTTTAACTGTTTTTATAAACTTTGTGTAACTTCTTACTATGAATTTCTTCTTAATACAATAAATCGATGATTTTACTAGACCTTTTCCTACATGTTCACTCACCCCTTATCTCTCCATATATATGTTGTGTGTGATTAGCTTAGCTTGGTTTGGCTTGTGCTTGTATTTGATTTCTAGACTAGATTGGTTAGGCCTAGTGAGACTTGTTAGACTTGATTGGACAAGGACTTGACCTAGTTGACCTAGTTTGACTAGTGTGGTTGACTAGAGTTGACCAAGTGTTGATAATAGTCTAGTTTGACCTAGACAGCATGCAGATGTATTGTAGATTACATTTATCATCCCCTATATATGTCTTGACTTGTATTGCTCTAAATAGGAGTCAGATACCTCATCTCGGATAGTATATTCTCACAGATATTCAGATACCAGGCGAGTACATTCTCTGATCATTTCATAACTTGCTTAGGATTATATTCCTGCTCTAGATTACCTTATTTGATGCTGTCATGATATTATCACGGATTGGTACTATATGGATTCCTACATTGAGATGCTATCCCCCTCGGGAGCATCGGATACATCATGTCGTGTGTTTCATGTACATCATGTATTCCTCCCTCTCATGTTATTCATGTGCTTCATGCTCTTTCATGCTCGCTCATGTACTCTCATGTGCTCTCATGTTCGGTCATGTTTCTCGTGTATTTCATGTATAACCTATACTTCATATGTACCCTTCATGGGCCTTCATGTGGAATTCTTGTGCACTCAGTTCTGAGCCCTCATGTATACTTCTTGTACACCCATCTATGGGCTTTAATGTGAAAATTATATACGTAACATAACTTGTCTGGATCCTTGTGTATTGATTGGGGTATGGGGGAGTATAAATAGTCATGTGAACAATTCCAAAGTAGTATAACCATGTACGCCTCTTTAGTATATTCATGTGCAAATCCAGCCGTTCACATGTCGACTTTGTACTCTAAATCACTAGTCACTGATAGTTCTCTACTTGTAGTAGATATTTCCATTACAGTTCTCTCTATTTACATTATGTACATTCTTTCAGTTTCATGTATCATACTTTCTTGCATGTTTATATTTTCTAACCTGTTATGATCTGCATGAGATGTATTGTGCTCACTCCCGTCCTGACTGGACCTGTTGAAAATTTTACAGAGGATGATGAGGAACCCTGCACCCCTTACTATGGAGCTTGCCTAGATGACACTCGTGACCTGGACCCCTGGGGAGGTTCAGGCAGCTATTGAGGATGATATCCATGCATAGTGTAGATAGTCTAGACTGTTCTTCTTCCCATGTTAGTTGTTGTCTTTGATTTCAGAATTGTATTATTATAGAGATGTTGAGACTTGTATTTGTTAACTTTGATTTATTTCATTTCTGTTGTACCTCACTTTTGAGGATTTTCTTATCTATTCCATCGTGCTATATTCAACCTCTAGATTGTGATTGAGTTGTACCTTCTGTGACTTGGCCTCCAGTTAGAGAGTATTTCATATTGTGTTAGTTATAGTTCATGACCTAGAACAACATTCTACCACCGACAGTGCGGCGTAGGCTGGGCGCTGTTACGTACTCGTACCCTCACAGTGGGTGCGAATCGTGACAGGGTTTTGTGAAAATTTCTCTCTCTCTCTCTCTCTTTCTCTCTCTCTCTCTCTATATATATATATATATATATATATATATATATATATATATATATATATATATATATATATATATATATATATATATATATATATATATATACACATACGGGTTTAAAGGGGGCAGCTCGGGTTATACAAGGAAATGCGGGAGGGGGGGAGGGGGGGGGGGTCGCTCGGACTTAGAAAGCAGCACCTGCTGCTGCTTTGCTATTTCGTGGGGTGTGTGTGTTTGTTAGTTGTTAGTTGTTTGCTTTATTCTTTTCTTTTCTATTCTTTCTTTCTTATAACCTTAAACCTTAAACTTATATATATATATATATATATATATATATATATATATATATATATATATATATATATATATATATATATATATATATATATATATATATATATATATATTGTTTTTTTTGGAATCGTTACCTTTATTAGAAAAGAGGGTAATGAGTACATCCGACCTCAGAATGGTAACATAGAAAATAAAACAAAGAAAACACTACTCCAATGCCCACTGCGGGATAGACGGAAGATGACGACAACCCAAAAGCGACTTCCGAAACTGCCGTTTCACTTCCCGGACCAAGAAAGCAGCACCAGCACTACGCCCCTCATAGCGATGCTTGTTCTGATTTTACCAAAGCACCCAAATAATCGCACCAGCTAATGATCTCCTATGGTGACTGTCAGAACCACGCCACCACCTTTGGAGGAAAACCAGAAAATCACGGTGCATCCGAGCCTTGAAGAAACCCCGGAAGACAGACCAGACCTCCAGGGCAAGACTCCCGTGGAAGAAGGTATGCTGAAGAGTCTCCACATGCCCGTCCTGACAACAATGATACCTGGATGCCATATGGAAGCCGATCTTTTGGATGTTGTCATCAGTGGGAAGACGATTGTGGCAGACCCGCCACATCAGAATGCTCCACTTCGTTGGAATATATTGGCCCCAAATATGAGAAAATAAAGGAGAGGTTAGATGATGAACCCGACACACCCTCCATGCCGTTGCCAGAGAGAAAGATCCTTGCTGATCACTCCAGACAAATGAATCAGGCACCGGGGTATAAGTCAGGTTTACCGCGATTAGACGCCGCACAGCCTCTTCCCCAAAATGCTCCAAAATCAAAGGAATATTCCAACCATCGGCGGACCAGAACGATTGGATAGCAGGACCTCCATTGTCCGAGTTCCGCGCCATTGAATCCCGGATCTTTCTGCCCCTGTCCGATAGAGCCCTCACAATCACCGGACGATGATGATGGAACACCACCCTCCCTGCCAGTCTGGCCGACCGACGAAGCTCACCAGTGCCACCACCCGCCGCCATCCGCCTCGGGGGATGCGCTCGAAGCTGGAGAGAAACACCACATCAGCGTCCGCCCCCTCCGAAGCAGGGGAATGGTCCGCCAGCCCAGAAATCCAAGACAACAATTCCTGGGCCCGCACCCGTCCCCGCGGCCGTCTCCCCGCTCCATGCCTGGCCCCTGTAGCTACACCATCGACTCTCGGATCAGAAACCCGACCCAGCCGAGGGCCACCCGGAATCCACGCTTCACACCTTGCAGAGCCCTCCCTACATCCAAGTCTAAAAGTAATATGAGGTTCCGCCAAATTCCTCCCCCCGCATAATCCGTCGCCAAATAGGAGAACTCTTGGACGTCACGAAAGCTTCGCAAGGATGACGCTTACGAAAATATTTCGATTTAAGAAAATCCACCCAAAGTTCCCTCCCATGCCGCAACTTCCACCATAATTTCATCGAGAAGGCATCCATAATATCCTTCAGGCACTTGATCCCAAGACCCCCCTCAGATTTAGTTCGAGTAGTAAACCGCCACGCCAACCAACTCCTCTTAGCGACACCATCCTTGCTACCCCAAAAGGATGCCGCAAACATCCTCTCAATTGCCCTGATAACGGCCTTGGGAGGGCAGCATGCTGCCAAAGTATACATAGGGATAGATATGAGAACATTCTTGATAAGAACCAGCTTACCCCCCGGAGAAAGAATTTTGTTTTGCCATCCCGAAAACTTCGATCTTATTTTATCAAGCAAATCCCTGAAAAGCCCCATATTCCTTCTCCCGCACGTTAAAGGACAGCCCAAATAAGTAAAAGGCAAAGTACCAGTACAAAAGCCAAATAAAGAAGAGATAGTCCGAGCACGAGCCTCGACCAAAGGATTCGCAGTATAAAAGGCAGACTTGGAATAATTAATCTTCTGACCAGATGCAGCCTTATAACGGTGCAACACCTGCTGAAGAGCTCTCAAACCAGATATATCTCCCGAGGTGAATATAAGAACATCATCCGCGTAGGCCAAGTGCGAGATACGCGGTCCCCCTATCGGAGTATGATACGAAGATCTCCGATTTGTGTCTTGCAGAAGCTTGAGATTCCGAGAAAGCACCTTCGCGGCAATAACGAATAGAGCGGGGGAAAGATGATCCCCCTGACGGATCCCTCTGGTCGCCGGAAAGAAATCTGTAGGAGCTCCATTGAGAAGAACCCCATACCTGATGTCCGCCAGGAGACGATAAATGATATCGCAGAAGGCTTCATCAAAACCAAATCTCCGAAGAACCCGCAATAGGAAATGCCAATTAACTCTGTCATAAGTCTTCTGCATGTCAAACTTGATAGCAACATTGCCACCATGATTGGGTTCCCTCATAGATGCCACCATATCTTGGGCAATAATTATATTGTCAACAATCTCACTCCCTTTAACAAAAGCACTTTGCTCCGGAGAAATAATTTTAGGAAGAATTGCCTGTAACCTGCAAGCAAGAATTTTGGAAATAATCTTGTTACAGAAATTGCAAAGACTAATAGGGCAAAAATCTGAAAGAATCCTGGGATGCTCGACTTTGGGGATGAGAAAAAAGAAAGTATCAGATATAGAAGCCGGGAGGCGACCACCCAAGAAAAAAGATCCGATGGCTTCCTCCACATCATCAGCGATAATATCCCAACGAGAGGAGAAAAATCTCCCAGAGAAACCATCAGGCCCGGCACCGCTAGACGGGTCCATCCCACGAACAATCTCCAGCAATTTCGATCTATCCGGACATCGGACAAGGTCAGAATTGTTCTCCTTAGAGATAATACTGGGAATGACATCAAGGAAATCATCATCATCAGAGATAGGCTCAGCTCAGAACAACTTAGAGTAGAATAAGGAAGCCTCCATCGCCACCTCCGCATCAGAGTCTATTTCTGTACCATCAACACGAATAATCTTCTGGATAGCAGCCTTTCTCTGCCTACTCTGGGTACACGCATGGAAAAAACGAGTATTCTTATCTCCTTCCAAGTCCCATTTCAATCTGGCCTTCTGTTTCCAGAAAGACTCCTCAACCTGGACCTTTTGCTTCAATCTGGCTACCGCCTCCATCCAGGAAGCCCTACCCCTCTCCGAAGGATGAAGTTCGTATTCCTGTTCCACCGCCAAAGCAACGTCCTCTGCCTGACGGACCTCCTGAAAAACATCTCCAAAAGTAGATCTGCTCTAACCGGCCAGGACCTGTCCCATCGTCCGCAAGCGCATGCCCAGACGCTCTAACGCATCATAATGCCAACAGGATTCCCAAGCCTGGGCAACCACCGTAAAGAAATCAGGGCGAGATGTCCAAAAGTCAAGGAAACGGAAACCTCGACGCTGTAATGAAGTAACAGGCTGGCAGCATATCAAGAGTGGAGCATGATCCAATTCTGTCCAGTTGAGGTGCTCACAGATGACCTGGACTCCATCCAGCCAGGGACCCATCGCCAACACACGATCAAGGCGAGATCCCTGCCGGTCAACTCCAGACTGACCATTCATCCAAGTAAAAGTGCTCCCTCAAAAGCCAACATCAGAGAGCCCGGCCGCCAACTGGAAGTCGAGGAAGTTTGCAATGGCCAAAGTGTCAGGTGGTCTGCCTCCAAATTTTTTGTCCGGAGAAGCAATAATATTGAAATCCCCGCCCACAGCCCAAGGCAAAACAGGGTCCCTGGCTTGGACTTCCAGGAGATGCCGCCATAGACGCCTCCTCTCCTGACGTGTTCCTGCACCATGCACAACAGACAACCGTACCGGATCCGAGAAACAACTCAGAGAAAGCTGAACCATGATAGCCTGATTACAGGAATCAATACAGTTGAGCCCAGTGCCCGGCTTGCTAAAACACCCGATATTACCCTTTTCATTGCAACAACTACTATCAAAACCCAACCTCAATTGATAAGAAAGAATCTTAGAGGATATCACCTTGGGCTCAATAAGAGCGAGAACCTGGATAGAGTTGGTCCGACATAAGGACCTGAGACGGCATAAAGTGGTTCTGTTCGCCGTCCCCCCGAACATTCCAAATAAGGAGATTGACCATGGGCCCTCCGTGGGTCCCGCCTATCCCGGGATGCATATGAGCGAAGAAAACGATCCGACTGAGGCGCCATCGACTTCCGTCGCTTACCCACCGCCTTTTTGAATGGAACCATCTTCCAGCCCTCTTCACGACCCTCCGGGAGGATAATGGAAGTTCTATCAACAGACGACAAAACTATATCATCCCCCGTGGAGGAATCATCTCCCCAAACACAGATGGGGCCAGGGATAGGCTCCTCCCACACCACTAAGCTGCGTTCTTCCGTATCAGAACCATCTGCTAGGACACCTTATCCCAGATGAGTATGGATAATGATAGGAATATCCGGTAGATCGATGGGGCAAATACCCTGCTCCGGTCCCGTCTGCCCGTCCAAACACGAACCCGGAACGTTGTATCCTCCCTGCATGGACCGCCCAATATTCGACCATAAATCCAGCTAGCCCGAAGATGACTCCTCCACGTGCCTTGATGGCGGGACAGACAAAGCACGATTGTCTACATTCCTCCACAAACAGGGCTGCGAAGAATTACTGCTATCATCACGCCTCTGTACGCGCCTCCAAACCTGCCGAATTCCTTTCCCCTTCTCAAGCCTGGAACGCCATCGCCGACGGCCCCTGCTGGCGCTACGTCCTTCCGCCGTGCCACTTTCCTCTAGCGTAACGCCCGAGGAAGTAGCGTCAATAACGGTAGGCCATTCTGCGTTGCCCACCGCCGACGTCACCACCTTGGGTCGACCACAATCACTCTCAACATGGCCATGCAAGCCGCATGCAACATAGTATAGTGGGGTCCGCTCATACACGACCGGCTGCGAACGGACACCATCAGGAAGTTGAAAGAAAACCTTATGATGTAATGGTTTACTAATGTCCACTTCAACCAAAACCCTAGCAACACCCGGCCTGGAAAATAAAGCCGTTGCTCGGTCCGTATAGAGCGGAGTGCCAAGACCGGAAGCGATGGAGAGAACCGCATTAGTATCAAACATGCAATATGGAAGCCCGGGAAAGGCCACCCAGACAGGAACTCGCGGATCCTCTCTTATCGGCAAAAAATCCACCGAAGACCTGAATAACACCATTGGAACCCGTCCAACGAACCAACAGTCCTTGGATCTAAGATGAAGAAAATCGCTCTCCTCATGAGGTCGAACGAGGACGTGGCGATCGTCAATGGCCTTAACTTCAATCATCCCCCTGGATCCCCTCAAATCAAAATCCTTCTTAATGGTCTCAGTCAGAAATCTCCGCCGAGCAAACTTTCCGATAAGGTCCAGCCCACAAGGCGCTATGAGGGCCTCCATGTCTGACGTGGAGAAGACGACCATCTTCCTACCGTCAACAACAGTGGCTGGACGAAAGGACACCCTCGACGAAGCGCCCGCCAAACCCGTCGCTGACCGCCCCACCACCGCTGTAGCAAAACTCACCGGGCCGTCCTTACCGCCGCGTGCCCCCGTCGCCTGAGGCATCGCAGCCGCAGGAGCCAACGGCAGCCTCACCTCCGCAACGGAACCGTTGGAGGGCCCATAAAGATGGGCGGAACCCCCCGCAACCGGACCTCCCCCTCGGACTTATGCCTGAACCATACTCTGCACCGTTCGAGGGGCAAGGGGGACGGAGGCCCCCGCCGAAGCATCCGACGCCACAAACAGGGGCCTCCCCTCTGCGTCACCGGAGGAGGACCCAGAAATAAGGGCGAAGCCTCCCCGCAACCCGGCCTCCCTCTCGGACTGCCGCCTGAACCGCCCTCGGCTGTCGGGGAACAAGGGGGGCGGAGGCCCCCGCCGAAACAGACGCCACAACCGGTGGCCTATCCTCCGCGTCACCAGATAAAGACCCAGAAATAAGGGCGGAGCCCCACCGCAACCCGGCCTCCCTCTCGGACGATCGCCTGAACCGCCCACGTCGGGGCTCGGGGGCTAAGGGGGGCGGAGCCCCCCGCCGTTGCCTCTATCTTCCAATTCGCACGGATCGCCCAGATCGCAGGATCCGCCAAATCCGGAAGAGAATTTATGATATATATATATATATATATATATATATATATATATATATATATATTTATCAGATAGAGAGGATGGCTATAGGGTTACGAGGATAGCTCCCATGGGCTGGAGATCCCCCGCTCCCCGCGATTGGAAAGCGGCCGGTCGCCCACCGGCGCCCTGCTGCCCGTCGTAGCCATCCCCTCCTCCCCAGCCCTCCCGCTCCCCGAGGTTGGCCGGGCGACCCCTGGTCGTACCCCCTGTGGGGAGTCTCTTCCCCCCAGGCGCTGCCGGCCGGCGTCTGCCCGACGTGCGGTGGCTCATCATCCCTCCTCTCGTTCCTTCGGCGCCGCCGTCGCCCTCGGCGACGTAGGCGATGCCGTGCGTGCCTCCCTCTGTCTGCTCCGGGCCCCTCCATCCTCGGCCCAGGCCCTACGCTCCTGTCGGTCGCCGTCTCCGCCAACGCACCACCGCCCCTGTGGGATCGCACCCCCCTCTGTTCTCTCCCCTTTAGTCGCCTCCCACCTTCCCCCTCCCGATGATCTCCGTCTCCGTGCCTCCGGGGACCGGCCCTGTTCTGCCCGATCCGCCCCTGCCGTCGCCTTCGGACCAGGAGCCACCCGTCCCGACCGCAGCTCTTCCTCCGGCGCTTTCCCCCCGCCGCAGCGGCCGAGGACTTCCTTCCCCATCCGGACAGCCAACTCATCGTGCCCCCATCCTCCTTGGTAGCGGCTTCCGCCCAAGCCCCTCCAGCCATGGCGGAGGACCCCCTCTCCCACCCTGCAGCCCATCTTGTCGCGCCCCTCTCGTCCCCGACGATGGCCTACTACCAGGGCTCCACCTCCCTAGTGTCTTCCTCCTCCGCATCGGGGGCCTACTACCAGTACCCCTTCACTCTAAGGTGGTACTGGTACTCCCTCACTGCCCAGCGGCCGTGCCCTTCCCGGCCCAGGAGGCCTTACCACACTGGCGTTCTTCTCTCCAAGACGATCCCGGCTCCACCTATGCGGCGCAGTGGGCGGCGTACGTCGTGTAGCAGGGGCCCTCCCGGCGCCTCCCTCCTTCGGGTCGTGCTCCTGCGACGGTGGCTGCTCTCCCCCCTCCACTTTGTTTGGCCTCTCCGCCTTCCCCGCCGGCTCTAGCCCGAGTCCCTCCTGGCTCCCCTGTCCCCGGGCCCCTCAGCCCCCACCCCGAGGTCGTACACGCTCCCCGGGGTTAGCCTCTCCCCCTCTGGCCTGGACTTCGCCCCCGCCGTGCACGCTCTCCTCCTCGTCGTTCTGGCCCCCTCGCCAGAGCGCTGGCTTCCCTCGCCGATGATCTCCCCATCTAATCGCCGGCCTCGCGGCCCCCTCCCCGGCGGACGTCCCTCACCGGCGACAGTTTTCTGGTCTACGCTCGGGAGACCCACTCCTGACCGTTCGGGTTCCGCGTCCACCCACTTCGGGCCACGCGCTCGTTGCTGGCCCCCTCGGGCAGCGCGTTGGACTGCCACGTGCCTCCCCCGGGAACAGGCGCTGCTTTTGAATTTCAAATCTGTTTTTTATTTCTGTAGTGGGCCCGGCCCGGTTCTGTGTTCTGTGTGGCTTTTCAGCCTTCAATAAATTATTCTTTGTGATATATATATATTTTATTTTATATATATATATATATATATATATATATATATATATATATTTATATATATATATATATACACACATACATACATACATATATATATTATATAATTACACATATACGTATATATTTATTTATATAAAATGACCCATTAATATTTATCCCATTAATATTTTTCCCATTAATACAAATATATATATTTATATATATCCCATAAATGGAATAATACCTAAATATATATAAATAAAAATCAGAATTTATTTATAAACAAAAGCTAAATATTTTATTTTATGTATATATTAAATATATTAAACTTTTATAAATAATCAATAAAATACCTATTTAAATAATAATATAAAAAACACTAACAATAATATTTTAAAAAATAAATATTATAATTGACTATATTAACCCTATTCAGGAAAGTGGGGGTGACAAATCTACCTTCCTAAAAAAATTGTCCTCAAAATTAGAGCAAACTAACACTATAACAGCAGCAAGAACAAAGGAAAAAAAATACCTCAAGGCTCGAAGAGATAAGGGTAACGCTCCCACATCTCGTCCTCCCTCTCCCAGGTAGACTCTCGTGGTGAGTGATGCCTCCATGCGACACGAACCTAAGGAATAACTTGGTTACGGAGCACCTTATCCCGACGATCCCGAATCTCCACAGGCTGCTCTGGATAGCGGAGAGTAGGCCCCACCTCTAACTCGGAGTGATCCAATACGTGACTAGGGTCTGCCACGTACCGCCTCAACTGCGATACATGGAACACGTTATGGACTCCCTCGAGCGTAGGCGGCAAGTCTAGTCGATAGGCCACTGCACCGACCCTTCCAAGAATAGTGAAAGGTCCGATGAAGCGCGGACTAAGCTTCCCGCATCGGCCAAAATGAATCGTGCCTCGTGTCGGCAAAATCCTCAGGAACACCATATCGCCAACCTAGACACAAGACAAGACTCAATACAAGGCTCAAAAGTAAACAATCACAAGCAAGCACAAATAGAAAAACTGATACTAACCTCGAACTCTAACGGTCTCCGGTGGCTATCGGCCCAATGCCGCTGTCTATCCTGAGCCACCCGAAGTCTATCCCTGATCAACTTAACCTTCTCTGCTGCATATACCACCATCTCCGGGCCAAGCAAAACTCTCTCACCGACATCGTCCTATGACAAAGGAGTATGACATCTCCATCCGTATAAAGCCTCAAATGGTGACATCTCTATACTGGCCTGATAGCTATTATTGTAAGCAAACTCTACTAGGTGAAGATGGTCCTCCAAGAACTCCCGAAATCTAACACACAAGTACGAAGCATATCCTCGAGTGTCTGGATGGTCCTCTCTGACTGTCCGTCCGTCTGGGGGTGATACGCGGTACTGAACTTGAGCTGGGTGCCCAAGCTAGTATGCAAACTCCTCTAGAAGTGGGAAGTGAAACGACTATCCCAATCCGAGACTATGCTCACAGGAACTCTGTGCAATCTGACTATCTGCCGCACATACATCTCTGCCAGCTTCTCCGTAGATAGTCCCACCTTGAAAGGCAAAAAGTGGTCCGATTTGGTCAATCTATCAACGATGACCCAAATTGCGTCTTTCCCTCATGAAGATCATGGAAGTCCAGATACAAAGTCCATAGTGATGTGCTCCCACTTCCACTCTCGAATTGGTAGTGGCTGAAGCAGACCACCTGGCCTCTGTCTCTCGGCTTTCACCTACTGGCACACTAAGCATTGAGATACAAACTGAGCTACCTCTCGCTTCATCCCATACCACCATACGTGCTCCCTCAGGTCTCTGTACATCTTGTTGGCTCCATGATACATAGAGTACTGAAAACGATGCGCTTCATGCAAAATCTCTTTCCGAAGCTCTCCAATCGGAATGCACAATCTAGTACCGTGCCTTAACGACCCATATTCGGCTATAGAGAAATCGTCTAGTAATCCGGCTTGCACCTGCTCCCTGATGCTCCTCAAGGTCATGTCATCAAACTGTGCTGATCTGACTCTGTCCATCAACGTAGACTAAATCTGTAAACCCTACATCTGAACCTCCATGCCCGGAACGATCACCTCGATACCCAAACTATCCAGATCGGCCAATAGATGACGATCTGTCGTCAAATATATAGCGACTGGATACCTGCTCAAGGCATCTGCAACTACGTTGGCCTTCCCTGGATGGTACTGCAAAGAGATATCGAAGTCCTTCATCAGCTCAAGCCAGCGCCTCTGTCTCATGTTCAATTCCTTCTGGGTGAATACGTACTTCAAGCTCTTGTGATCCGTGAAGATCTCCACTCGCTCTCCATACAGGTAGTGCTTCTACAGCTTCAAAGCAAAGATAACAGCTGCCAACTCCAGATCATAGGTAGGGTAGTTCTTCTCATGAGGACGTAACTGCCTGGATGCATAGGCAATCACCTTCCCGTGCTACTGAAGAACGCAACCCAAGCCCTTCCCAGAAGCGTCACTGTAGATCGTGAAACCACCAGTCCCAGATAGCAATGTCAAGATGGGAGCTGTAGTCAACCTCTTCTTCAGCTCATCAAAAGCAGCCTGACACTCCTTGTCCAGACGAACTCCATATCTTTCTTGGTGAGTCTAGTCATCGGCTCTGCAATCCGAGAGAAGTCCTGAACGAACTTTCGATAGTAGCCTGCCAGACCCAAAAAGCTCTGAATCTCGGTGACTGAGCTCGGTGTGGACCAAGACTCAACTGTTGAAATCTTCTTCGGGTCCACTGAGATCCCATGCTCGGTCACAACATGACCCAAGAACTCTACCTTCTCCAGGAAGAACTCGCACTTCGACAGCTTCCCATACAACTACTCCTTCCTGAGAGTCTCTAGCACAATCCACAGATGCTCCTCGTGCTCCTCCAGTGTCTTCGAGTAGATCAGTATGTCATCTATGAAGACCACCACAAACTTGTCAAGGTACTGATGGAATACCTTGTTCATCAAGTTCATGAATACCGCTGGGACATTGGTCAACCCAAATGGCATAACAGTAAACTCATACTGACCATTCCGAGTCCAAAATGCCATCTTCAGCTGATGATAATCGAACCTCAAGTCTATCTTCGAGAATACCTTCACGCCGTTCAACTGATCAAACAAGTCGTCAATCCTCGACAACGGGTACTTATTCTTGATAGTGAGGTTGTTGAGCGCTCTGTAGTCGACACACATACATACCATCCCATCCTTTTTCAATACAAATAGAACAGGTGCACCCTAAGGTGAAGAACTGGATCAGATGAATCCTTTGTCCTGTAGCTCGTCGACTTGCTTCTTCAGCTTTGCCAACTCGCTGTTGTTGATCCTATAGACATGCTGCGAGACAGTATCAGCGCCCGACACCAAGTCTATAGAGAACTTAACATCCCTATCTGGTAGCATTCCCGGTAACTCATCAGAAAAAACATCCAAGAATCCTGCTATCAATAGATGTGGCAATTACTGCCCCGTCAATATAGCTCCACAGAAACCATCTCCTGACTCAGCTGCTCCTCTGGCGAACTCAAACTCTGGCTCTCCCGGTGGCCTAAACAAAATTCTGCCTCCTCTACAGTCTATACTAGCATAGTGCCTGCTCAACCAATCCATACAGAGTACCATATTATAGCTCGGAAGGGGCATTACGAGCAAAGATGCACTAAAATCTCAGCCTCCCAGTGTAACTCTTCGCCCCGTACAAATATTATTGACCAGGATAATGCCTTCCCCGGTCATAATCTTGCAAGTCCTACTCAGTGGTTCAGCAATAATATTGTGTCTAAGTACAAAAGAGACAGATACAAAACTATGCGTAGTACCAGAGTCAAACAAAGCTAATACATGAAATGAATCGAGTAGAACAGAACCTGCCACCACGTCTGCTATGGGCTCGGCCTCCTCGACCGTCAGTGCGAATGCCCTACCCTGAGCTGCTCCCCTCTGATGCTAGGCGAGACGCTGCTGGGTCAGAAGTGGCGGACCCCTCTGCTGAACAGCTGGTCCCACTGGAGCTCTAGCAGGAGGTGCTCTATCCTGACCTTCCCGAGCTAGACGAGTAGGACAATTTCTCAACTGGTGGTCGGGCGCTCCACAGAATAGACAAACGCCCAACCTCTTCCTGCTGACCTCTCGGGTGTGCCCTGGCTTTCCGCAAAAGACATACTGTAAAATCTGCTTCTGCCCCTGCTGATGCTGTGTACGTGCTGGTGCCTGGTGCTGCTGATGTTGTTGCTGGTGGAACGACTTCTGCTGAGTTTGAGGTATCTTGGCCGGTCCTGCATTGGAACCAGCACCCATAGCATTACTACTCCTCTTGGACCTGAGACCCAAGTCCTCCTCTGCAATCTGAGCATCCATCAGAATGTCCTCAAAGGTCGCAGTACGACGCCCAGATGTGCGTAATCTGATGACATGGTTCAGGCCCCTCCTAAACTTGTGGGCCTTCTCTCTAGCATCCTGAACCATGCCCAGGGCGAACCAGCTCAGACGGAAGAACACCGCCGCGTACTCATCCACAGACATGTTCCCTTGTACAAGTCCCACAAACTGGCCTTCTAGTACACTAAGAGCCACATCAGGAAAGAATTTCTCCTTGAATAGCTTTTTGAAGTTCTTCCATGTTAAGCCTGTCACTGTCATGCGAGGGTCTGTGCGGTACCAAGTCAGAGCGATATCGAAGAACTGACTCGCTGCTGCTGACACCCATAGTCCCTGTGGAAGCTGTGCTAACCCCAGGCTCTGCTCAATATTCTCTAGCCAATCATCGACATACAAGATCCCTTCTGTTTCCTTGAATTTTTGAGGAAAAATCTTCTTGAAATCTATCACGGAGCCAAGTTTCGCATGCTACTGCTGTGGCTGCTGGGCTGGAGAGCCCTGAGTCTGAGCTGCAGTCACCTTCTCTATAGCGGCGAGTGCTAACTGGTACGTGTTCTCTATGCTCTACCTTAAAATCTCTGTCTGCCGCTGTGAAGCCTCAGCCTACGCTCGCTGCGCCTCCATCATCTGCTAGAGGAGCGCAAACATCTGAGTAGCGTCAATCGACAATGCAGGTGGAGGTGGAAGAGTCCCCGGCTGAACAGGTACAGTCCTCGGGACTTGTGGAGGAAGACCCCCCGGTACTATTGCCGCTACCTCTGGAATGGCAGGGACAGTAGGGTCAATCTCCTGATCCATAGCTCTCTCAGTCAGAAAAATAGGTTACGACGGATCGGACCTCTCCGTGATGCACTGGATCCAGCTGCCTGAGCTCGAGTCACTATCATCCTGGAGACAGATTCAAGGAAAGAAATCAATATGGCACATGATATAATTCATCAGGGAAGGACAATTTATTTCGAAATGCAAGAAGAGTTTTTCATGGAAATCAAAAGATTAGAGTTTTCCTAATATGTGATTAAGTAACTCCAATCTGTAGCCTCCCTTCCCGGAATTTTTGAAATATTTTTTATTTATTTGATTTAAATAGTGATTTTAGATTTTTTTTTATAAATAATTATTTAGTTAGTTTTTACGGTAGATGATTTTAGCCATGGTTGAGTTTTGAAGTACCAGACGACTAGGAATCATGGCACGGGTAGTGTAGTAGCGTGCTTTGACTAGTGGTAGCCATGGTTGGAGAATACGGAGCCATAGGAGTGTCCTAACTAGGAAAACCAGGCCAAGTTATAACATGACCATTATAAATAAGTTTAATTAATTATTATTATATTTATTGACATGTAGGAGATCCGTTTGTGTCGATTTAGCCCGAGCTGAGCCCGAACCGAATCCAAGCCTATGTGGGCATGCAGTGAGACCAGGGACGGCTATGTAGTCATATTTTATGTGTGTAAACATATTCCCTAAATTATTTTAGGTATTGAGGTACATTTACTATTTGAATATTGTACAAAACTGGTATTTTTATTATTAAATATTGTTTTACAATATTTGTACAATTTTCTGGGCCCGGATAAAGGTAAATAATATGGATTCACCAAACCACTATTTAATTATTTTATTATTAATTTATTGGGGATTAAATAAATATATTATTATTATTAGATATTATTAATATTGATTATATTTAAAATATTTTATTGTCTATATGGAATTGTGGCATATATATATATGTATAAATATCAGGATATGTATATATTGAATATATAGGCATATAAAGGTATTTATAATTATTAGGGTATATACATGAATACATGTTGTACATATATATATAGGTGTGTACATACTTTTATAATTTAATAATGTATATACATATATATATATGTTATGTATATACAGGGGTGTATATGTATATGCATATATAAATATATATTATATATGTGTACGTGTATGCATATATAAATATATATATTATATATATGTATATGTGTGTGTATATATATATGTATATAATGTGCATGAGTATCTACATATATATGTATTTTTTTGTGCATGAGTATCTACATATATATATATATATATATATATATATATACATATATATATATATATATATATATATATATATATATATATATATATATTTTATATATATATATATCTATATATATCTATTTATATATATATATATATAATATATATATATATATATATATATATATATATATATATATATATATATATATATATATATATATATATATATATATATATATATATATATATATATTAGGAATCGTTCGAAGAGAAATTCGAGGAAGTAAATTGTGAATCGAATGATAGTTTTGAGGATTTGTTGAATGACTTCATTCCTGAGTGGTGTATGCGATAGGATCAGGAATGTCGATCGATCAATTGAGGATGCGGGGTGTCGGTGAGCCTATCAGCAAGCGTCGCACATGCAAAGCCTTAGATCGTATACGATGGAGTGAGTTGTTATCTTGAAGTTTGATAAGTTGATTCGAACGACCTAGAAATTGATGTACACGAAACGTGCACGGGATTGAGGATTTGTGCAAGTATGAAACACGAAAGTGATCGAGTAGGTGAAATCAAATCGAAGAAAGTTAGGGTGTACGAATGGATGACTTAATCGAGGAAATTGATACGGGTCGTATACAAAAAGTTAGCACGACAGGTGGATAGCGTGCATGAAAGTTTTGATTTTGAAGTTACGCGAATGACTCTAAGGATTGGATTGAATGTTGCTCGATGATTGAGTTATCAAAGGATTGATGCGAATTGAGGAAATACGTTGGTCGATGACTTAAGATAGACGGATGAACAATACACGATTTGGGTTTGAGAAAATTGATGTTGTGAATGATTTGAGGGATAATGATCGAACTTGATTTTGAATGTGAGAAGGTGAGCTTGAGTGATTGTAATCTTGGCCTTGCGCCCCCAATGTAATCGTTGTTTCAATATCAATAAAGAGCTTCTTTTCAATGACTTGTGTTTGTTCTAAATTTCTGCTGCTATGTTCAATGCCTCTGCATGGGACTTCTGTGCGACGATCCGTCGCAGCCGTGAAATCGGCCGTTATGGAACCGCCTTGCACGAGTGCAATCTAGGCTCGTGCGCATCACGCCTTAGCGAGGACGATCGCTCCTACGGAGCGGCCGTGACATAATGGATAGATATATATATATATATATATATATATATATATACATATATATTTTTTATTTATTTACATATTATTATATATATATAATATATATATATATATTTATTTATTTATATATAAGATATATATATATATATATATATATTATATATATATATATATATATATATTATATATATATATATAATATTTTATATAATCTATATATATATATATTATATATATATAATATATATATAAGATTATTATATATATATATATATAATATTAATATATATATATATATATATATATATATTAATATATATGTATTATTTTTTATAATATAATATATATATATATATATATATATATATATAATATATATATATATATATATATAAAAATAAATATATATATATAATATATATATATATAATATATATATATTATATATATATAATATATATTCTATATAATATATATATTATATATATATATATATATTTATTTATTTTATATATATATATATATATTATATATATATTATAATATTATATATATATATATATATATATATATATATATATATATTATACATATTATATATATATAATTATATATATATATATATATATATATATATATATAAATAATATTATATATATATATATATATATATAATATATATATATATATATATTATATATATATATAATATATATATATGCACATGAATATATATGCACAGGAATAATAAAAAGAAATAGGAAAGGAAATAAAACCAAAGGGACAACCCTAGGCCTGAGCCCAGCCCAGCTCCCCCACAAGCCAAGAGCCCGAACAGGAAAGCATTCCCTCACAGCTGAGCCTTTCACTACGGTTAATATATATGTAACCTAAACTGAGAGTTGGAGGAAATATAGATCGAGAGATCGAGAGAGTTTTCTCTCGAAAACACCTAAACCCTAATTCTAACACCGCCACTCACTGCGCGCTACCCTGGGACCCCGCACGTCGACTGCGCCGCATGTCAAAGGCCGTTGGTCGCCGGAGCCGGCCAAGTCCACGAGCGGACAGCAGGAGCAACCACAGCAGTTCGGCTGTGTCGACGCCTACTTCGAGGTGAGATTTCTTCCTCCGTACTCCATGAAATTTTAATCGGTAAGATCCTACGTGAACCCAATATAACCCTCTTCCAAGTACATAAATTAGTCTATAAGGATACGTAGTATACCTGTCGAGAAATCGAACCCAAAAACCCAAAAAAACTGTCCAGAACAGAACAGTAAACTCGGCCCCAACCCTGTGTTTTAAGTAGAATTTTGAACCCAATATTAGGAATTTCGAAAATCTATTTGAAGGAGTTTATTGACAACATGTAGGGCTCCACAACCCAATTTGCAGAAGTCGATTTCATTAACTATGCGCAGAGAAATCGGATCCCAAAGTTCATGAAAAACCTGTTTTAAAAATAATAAATTTCTCCGATACGACGTACGTCCCACCATTTTGGGCGACGTGGTCGCGAAGCAAAAGCATCGAAAGCTAGGTAATGGTTTCGTGGACGTGGGCTTTGACGAAATTCAAATTGGTCACGTGCGCGACGAATTTGATGCGTATCCGTCGAAATTCACCGTATCGAGCACTTTGCAAATTTCCCAACTACTTTGTGCACGTTGTCAGATCGAGACAAAACTTACGCCATCAGGACCGTCATTTTTCTGGTCCTGTATGCCAAGTTGGTCGGATTCTGAGACAGTTGATCGGATCGCGTTTTGTGGGCCTCACGATCGATTCAACGGACGATTTTGTGCACAGCTCACCAGAATCCAAATTGGACATACCGTTGGGTTCGTATCATCAAAACGAATCCGTAGACATGTAGTTTAGGACTTTAAAGACCATTGACTCTGGCACGCTTTTTGGTGCAAAGCGGGTCTAACGGCGGACACCATTTTGGCCCAAAATTACTGTTTTGCCCCTGTGTCCAGAATTGGACTTAAGGACAGGCAATCCTAGCTAATTGACTATTTTGAGAATATTGACAATGTTTTTTTCAGCTTTCGGAGACAGTTGTGATGACTTGGACTTATGGCCCACTAGTTGACTATATTTGGTGGGATCTGCGTGCAACCTCCAGGCAAGATACCTTGCCTCTTTCTACAGTTTATTTACAAGCATATTTATATTATTAACAGTTTTACTAGTTGATATTTATATGTGATTTGTATATCTTGTCTGCTAGTATATATAGTCTTGTTTATAATGGCTTTGCAGTTCATATCGGATATACGTGTATATAGTTCTTGTCATAGTTAATTTTGTAGTTCACCTTGAATTTTCCTCGTGTATCGTGATTGGGTCATGTCATGTCATCACTTGTACTTGGACCGAGTCGCATCGTGTCATAGGATGAATAAGTCATAACGGAACTGCTGTACCTTGAAATTCTTGAAGCTAACCTGCGAGTCCACACTAGGGATGAGGGTTAGTAGTTATTGGTCCACACCTCCGAGTCCACACTAGGGACGAGGGTAATGCTAGCCTGCGAGTCACACTAGGGACGAGGGTTAGTAGTATCTGTCCACGCATGCGAGTCCACACTACGGACGAGGGTGATGCTAGCCATGCGAGTCCACACCAGGGACGAGGGTTAGTAGTATATGGTTCACCTGCAAGTCCACATAGGGACGAGGGTGATGCTAGCCTGCGAGTCCACACTAGGGGCGAGGGTTTGAGTATTTGATTGGTTATCCATTGACATCATGATATCTGTGTTCCTTGTTTTCTTAGCAGTTCGTTTATGCGTAGTGGTTTTCCAGTCGTGTACAGTCGTGTTCGTATGATCGGTCTTTTTCCATTATTTTCCTGTATTTCTTATTTGCATGATAAACTGCTAGATAGGCATGTTTTTATGTATCTTGCTATGTCCATGAGGACCTGATGATCTCTTCAGGTTTAGTGAGGCATGGAGTAGCTATTAGTTCTGGATGGCAGATGGGATGATACGCTTGCGGGATTCAGGTATCGTATTATATTTATTATCAGCTCGTGCTTCATACCTTATCATGAGATATCATGTTTCTTGATTCAGTTTAGACTTGTTACTTTCTTAGAGTCTTATCGGACATCTATGCTAGTGGGCTGCAAACCATGACCCATACTAATTCATTCTTGTTTATTCTTATGTTGATTGAGATAGTTTTTGCCTTGCCTGATTAGGCCATTGCCATAGCCGTGACAGTATTTACATATTGAGTCGGGCTGGAGTCCGTTCGATACGTAGCTGGCTTGCTCACGAGCTCGTATCCGAAAACCGGGTGCGGGTCGTGACAAGTTTTTTTGGTTGCCCATGCAGGTCAGAGCATATCGTACCGGTTACGTAACTGTACTGGTACGAGCCTGCGCAACTGACTAAACCATTAGAAATCCAATCCACTATGCCTTAAAAATTCTCCCAGAAATTTCTCTACCGTCTTTGAAACTTCGTATTCGTTCTCGATTATTCTCCTTTGCCTTCGTGTACCATGATTCTCGTTCCTTCCTATTCTGAGGGACGAATGATCTTGCTGTCCAGGATTCATTAGAAATTCTTAAATTATAGTATAATATTGCTTGACTATGAATGTTTGGTTGTTTATATATATGAGGGAGTATAGATGCCAATGCCTAGATATCTACCGGGTAGAATTGTTAGCAACTAGTTAGAAGATAAGACTTTGGTGACCGTATTTGAGAGGAGTAGTATGACCAAAGGTGGGTAGAAGTCCTCGAAGTTTCGTAGTTACGGGATGACTAGAGAAGGTTATAAAATATTTTGAGAAATCAAATTGAGGAGATTAAGGTAATAGTAGACTTAAAATTTAAGAAATAGTTATGAATTAGAATTTCGAGGACGAACTTATTTTAAGGTGGGTAGATTTGTAGCCTCCCTTCCCGGAATTTTTGAAATATTTTTTTATTATTTGATTTAAATAGTGATTTTAGAATTTTTATAAATAATTATTAGTTAGTTTTTACGGTAGATGATTTAGCCATGGTTGAGTTTTGAAAGTACCAGACAATTAGGAATCATGGCACGGGTGTGCAGTAGTAAGTAGTGCTTGACTAGTGTTAGCCATGGTAGGAGATGTCGAGCCATAGGAGTGTCCTAACTAGGAAAACCATGCCAAGTTAAGCATGACCATTATAAATAAGTTAATTAATTATTATTTATTTATTGACTTGTAGGAGACCCGTTTGTGTCGATTTAGCCCGAGCTGAGCCCGAATCGAATCCAAGCCTATGTGGGCATGCAGTGAGACGAGGGACGGCCATGTAGTCATATTTTATGTGTGTAAAAATATTTCCTAAATTATTTTAGGTATGAGGTACATTTTTAACTATTTGAATATTTGTATAAAACTGGTATTTTTATTATTAAATATTGTTTTACAATATTTGTACAATTTTTTGGGCCGGATAAAGGTAAATAGTATGGATTCACCAAACCACCATTTAATTATTTATTATTAATTTATTGGTGATTAAATAAAAATATTTATTATTATTAGATATTATTAATGATTATATTTAAAATATTTTATTGTCTTCAGGAATTATGGCATATATATATATAGTATAATATCAGGATATGTATATATTGAAATATAGGCATATAAAGGTATTTATAATTTATTAGGGTATATACATGAATACCTAATGTACATATATATATAGGTGTGTAAATACTTTTATAATTTAATAATGTATATACATATATAGATGTTTTGTATATACAGGGGTGTATGTATATGCATATATAAATATATATATATATGTGTACGTGTAGCATATATAAATATATATTATATATATGTATATGTGTGTGATATATATATATGTATATATGTGCATGAGTATCTATATATATATATATATTTTTTTAAAACCAAAGCCGGTGGACGACTCCACCGACCTTGGCCCGGAGGTCGTGGCCACAGCCACCCAGCCACCTAGTGGGAGAGAGGGCTCGAACTCGGCCCTCACTCGGTGCACGGTGGTGTACCAGTACACACGACTCGATGTGCATGAGTATCGATGCATGAGTAGCTATATATATATAGGAAATTATATATATATATTATAGATAATATATTATATATATATATATATATATATATATATATAATATATAAATTAATAGATATATTATATATATATATAGGAGTAAAAAAAGAAATAGGAAAGGAAATAAAAACCAAAGGGACAACCCCAGGCCTGAGCCCAGCCCAGCTCCCCCACAAGCCAAGAGCCGACAGGAAAGCATTCCCTCATAGTGAGCCTTCACTACGGTTAAATATATACGTAACCTAAACCGAGAGTTGGAGGAAATATAGATCGAGAGATCGAAAGAGTTTTCTCTCAAAAAACACCTAAACCCTAATCCTAACACCGCCACACTCACCTGTGCGCCACCTGGGACCCCGTGCGTCGACTGTGCCGCCTCCCGAAGGCCGTCGGTCGCCGGAGCCGGCCCAAGTCCACGAGCGGACAGCAGGAGCAACCACAGCAGTTCGGCTGCGTCGACGCCTACTTCGAGGTGAGAGTTTTTCCTCCGTAATCCATGAAATTTCGATCGGTAAGATCCTACGTGAACCCAAATAAACCCTCTTCCAATTCATAAATTAGTCTATAAGGATACGTTGTATACCTGTCGAGAAATCGAACCCAAAAACCCGAAAAAAAACTGTCCAGAACGGAACAGTAAACCCGGCCCCAACCCCGTGTTCGAAGTGGAATTTCGAGCCCAATATTAGGAATTTTGAAAATCTATTTGAAGGAGTTTATGACAACATGTAGGGCTCCACAATCCAATTGCAGGAAGTCGATTATCGACTACGCGTCGAGAAATCGGATCCCAAAGTTCATGAAAAAACCTATTTAAAAATAATAAATTTCTCCGATACGACGTCCGTCCCGCCATTCAGGCGACGGGGTCGCGAACCAAAGCATGAAAGCTGCTAATGGTTTCTTGGGTGTGGGCTTTGACGGAATTCAAATTGGTCGCTTGTGTGCGCAACGAATGATGCGTATCAGTCGAAATTCACCGTATTGAGCACTTCACAAATTTTCCAACTACTTTGTGCATATTTGTCAGATCGAGACGAAACTTGCACCATCAGGACCGTATCATTTTTCTGGTCCTGTATGCCAAGTTGATCGGATTCTGAGACAGTTGATCGGATCGCGTTGTATGGGCCCCACGATCCGATTCAACGGGGGATTTGTGCACAGCTCACCAAAAATCCAAATTTGAACATACCGTTGGGTTCGTATCATCAAAAACGAATCCGTAAACATGTAGTTTGATGATTTAGAGACCATTAACTCTGGCACGCTTTCGGTACAAAGCGGGTCCAACGGCGGACACCGTTTTGGCCCGAAATTACCATTTTGCTCCTGTATCCAGAATTGGATTTAAGGCAGGCAATCTTAGCTAATTGACTATTATGAGAATGTTGGCAATATTTGTTTAAGCTTTCGGAGACAGTTGTGATGACTTGGACTTATGGCTCACTAGTTGACTATATTTGGGGATCTGCGTGCAACCTCCAGGCAAGATATCTGCTCTCTCTACAGTTTATTTACATGCATATTATATATTATATTAATTTTACTAGTTGATTATTTATATGTGATTTGATCATGTCTGCTAGTATATATAGTCTGTTTATAATTGGCTTTGTAGTTCATATCGGATATACGTGTATATAGTTCTTGTTCATAGTTAATTTTGTAGTTACCTGGATTGGTTCTCGTGTATCGTGATTGGGTCATGTCGTGTCATCACTTGTACTTGGACTGAGTCGCATCGTGTCATAGGATGAATAATCATAACGGAACTGCTGTACCTTGAAATTTGAAGCTAACATGTGAGTCCACACTAGGGACGAGGGTTGTAGTAGTGGTCCACACCTGCGAGTCTACGCTGACGAGGGGGTGATGCTAGCCTGAGAGTCCACACTAGGGACGAGGGTTAGTAGTTATCTGTCCACGCATGCGAGTCCACATTAGGGACGACGGTGAGCTAGCACCTGCGAGTCCACACTAGGGGCGAGGGCTAGTAGTTGTTCAAACTGCGAGTCCACATTAGGGGCGAGGGTTTGAGTATTTGATGTATCCATTGACATTGTGATATCGTGTTCCCTTGTTCTATTCAGCAGTTCATTTATGCGAGTGGTTCTTCCAGTCGTGTATAGTCGGTTCGTGTTGATCGGTCTTTTTCTGTTTATTTTTTGTATTTTCTTTATTTGCATGATAAACTGCTAGATAGGCATATTTTATGTATCTTGCTATGTCCTGAGGACTGATGATCTCTTCAGGTTTAGTGAGTACATGGAGTTAGCTATTAGTTCTGGATGACGGATGGGATGATACGCTTGCAGGATTCAGTATCGTATTGCATTATTATCAGCTCATGCTTTCATACCTTATCATGAGATATCATGTTTCCTGATTCAGTTTAGACTCTTGTTACTTTTTAGAGTCTTATCGGACATCTATGTAGTGGGCTACAGACCACGACCATACTTGTTCATTCTTGTTATTATTCTATTGTGGATTGAGATATAGTTTTGCTTGCCTGATTAGGCCCATTGCCATAGCCGTGACAACGTTACGTATTTGAGTCGGGTTGGAGTCCGTTCGATACGTAGCTGGCTTGCTCACGAGCTCGTGTCCGAAAATCGGGTGGGGTGGATATCATAACCTAAAACCTATATCCTAATAGCAGGTTCGTAATTAGCACTCTAAGTCGAGCACCCATTATGAAATTATAATAGTTGCAATTCAGACCTGCATGGGCTACCATAAAAATGTGTCACGACCCACCCGGTTTAGGGACACGAGCACGGGGTAACCACTATGCCGTAGTATCGGCGGCGTAGAACACTGTAATGGTCATCTAGAATATATATTTAAGACACAATAAAAAAAACTGTCATCTGTGTACGAAGGAATATAACCACAACTCAATCACATATTTCAAGGAAGATAAACACGATAATAAAGAGAAAGATAAAGATAAAGATAAAGATGAGATAAATAGTCTGAAACAACGCTGAGTCACAATCACAAGTTCAGAAACCAAGACATAAATAATATTCCAAAATAAATACTACAAGTCTCAAAGTATCAAACTGGAATGTAATCAAGAACAAAATCTAGGTGAACTAGGTCACTACTGGCGGTGCGTCTTACGAGCAACGGATACACAGGCTGGTCCTGGGTCGGCTCCATCTATGCCAAAACCCGTAGTAGGTCGAGAAATCTGCATCTAAATCCTCTAAAAAACAACGGGGGGTTATCCTGTCAGGATAAGAGCAATTACAAAACACACAGCAGTTCCATGTGAATTGATAAATACTATAAGAGACAATCTAATGAAATACAAGATGGATAGCCAAGACATGAAAGTAAAACGGTATAAGAGAACTGGATATCATGTCATGTGTGAGATATAGATAAAAATGGAATAAAAACAATGGAAAGTAATCTGAGGTATGATGTAAACATGAAAATAAAGTCCCATGAGATATTAGAGTTATGTGATCGGATTGGGTGAAGATCAGGCTGTTCTATTGACGGCTATGCACATGTAGATAATAGTATAGGGATCAGGCAGGCCTAAATGGAAAAAGCTATGACAAGTAGTATAAGGTCAGGCTACACCCTACGTGTGGTGAGGGTAGAGCTATGCACAAGTCATAAACAAGTAGGGATAAGATCACATAACTATAATAACCCCATCCCGAAAATTAATAGATCCAGATATGACTGGTCATGACACGGGACTCAAAGAGCAGGGGGCCAGCTACTCCCAAATCGGTTCTATACAAGGTACATGAAAACAATATCGAACAGGTACTCATATACCAGATAAAACAGGAATGACATCATGAGGAGATTCAAGTATACTAGTCCAGTATCCTCGTGTCGAGAATCAAGTATAACACTACAACTGAATCGAATATAGTAGATATCAAAGCAATAAAATCTATCATAGAATGTACTTGCCTATTGTCTTGAGCTACTACAACCCACTCAATAAGCCACAAACGGTCAACTCGTACATTGTCTCCTAATGCTGAAACAGACATTTACCAACGTTCTCAGAGATGGTCAAATTAGCTAGAAATGCTTACCCATAAGTCCAATTCTGGATACAGGGGTTAAAACGGTAATTTGGATCAAAATAGTGTCCACCGTTGGACCCACTTTGTACTGAAAAATGTGCCAGAACCTACGATCTCTAAAGTCATCAAACTATATGTCTACAGGTCCAGTTTGACGAGACGAACCCAACCGTATGTCCAAAGTTGGATTCCGGTGGGCCGGCACAAATTACCCGTTGGATGGGTCGTTAGGACCGCCAAAATAGCGTTCCGATTGACCGTCTCAGAATCGGACCAATATGGTCCTATTGGCGCAAGTTTTGTCTCGATATGACGAGCGTGCAAAAAATAATGACAATATGCAAAAGGTCGATACGGTGAATTTTTGACGGATACACATCAAATCTTCGCGCACGCGACCAATTGAATTCCGTCAAAGCCTACATATCCACGAAGTCGTGTATGCACCTTTCGATACTTTCGGTTCGCGACCACGTCGTCCGGATGACGGAACGGACGGGCGTATCGGGACAATTTTTCTAAAAATTTAGTTTTAAAAATCAGTTTTTTCTCCAACTCACAAACCAATAACTTTCTGTACAATGCATGAAATTAATTCTACAAAAAGGGTTTAAAGCCCTATAGGTTGTCTACAAGTCTCTTCAAAACCGTTTTGAAAACTGCAACATGCTGGTCGCAAATCGGCCCAAAGTTGGGGTTTCATGACAGTTTCTAACCAAGGAAAATTGAGTTTATCTCGTTTGGAACTCATTTTTCGTCGCACATGATGCGAATCGGCACAAACTATTTGAAGAAAATTAAAGGTGTATATGTTAGGATCATATTTGACAAGGGTTCGCAAAAAACGACGGAGCGAGAAAAGAGAAATCTATTTCGAAGTTGGATCTTCGTGACAATTTTCGCGCGGGTGGGTAACTCGTTGCGCGTTCCTTACGATGGACGGCCGCGGGTTGGCGACGGTTTGATATGGGGTGTCGCTGGGTTTGGGGTGACGATTGGGTTTGGATTTTTGTAAAAATTTCCTCTCTCTCTCTCTCTTTTATATATATATATATAATATATATTATTTATATAATATATTATATATATATATATA